>JZKD02S2077922.1:1463006-1489500 GCA_000966675.3 Picea glauca | reverse complement strand
TCTTATACTATTGTTCATTTCTCATTGGATATAATTGAATGGTTTAAGTATAAGTTGAAAAATGTTTTAAATTGTACTTGATACTGATTCACCCCCCTCTCAGTATCAACAAATATCACCAAATATTTTATAGTTTTTATGTTAAGGAATAGTAATGTGTGCTAAGGTTTCTACCCTTTAAAATAAATTTCCATCCATAAAATTTTCCATGGTTGCAACTTACCATAATGTTTCTCAATCTATATGGTTCCTACGAGGGTAAGGAACAATTTTGGGAAATAGTTTTTTATTTACAATGTTTGAAATCTAATAATATTATGGTTAGTGGGGACTTGAACTTGACAACTAGTAAGGATGATATTTGGGGGCCCTCTGCTTCAGAGGATAGATTAGCTAACTTTGTTTTTGAACAAATTTGAGTTGGTAGGTTGGGTAGACATTGAACCTATCCAATTGTGACCTACCTAGACTAACAATTGATTAAGTTAGAGGGTGAGTCTCCAACAGGTTGGATCGATTCCTTACACATCATGCTCAGCGACAAAGAATTGATCAGCTTCGAACCTGGGTTGGGAAAATAAGGTGTTAAGACCACTTTCCCATTTTTGTGGATATGGGGAAAAGTGATGTGAAACCAAGGGCCCCGTTAAAGTACAATCATCAATGGCAAGAGATAGAAGAGTTACAAGAAAATGTAAAGGATAAATAGAAACATGTGGAGGCTAATTATGAAGTCCTAAAGTGATAATATGGGGGAGATGCATTATAATATGGGGGAGATGTTAAAGTTAGTGAGTCTCTTATTGAGACTTATAGATGAGGAAGAGAACAAAAAAATCTATATGCCCATGTCTAAAGAGGAACTTCTCTCTGTCATCAAGTCATTTAAGAAAGTTAAGAGTCCTAGGCCAGAGGGTTAGACTGCAAAATTATTTGGTGACTTATTTGACATCATGGGAGATGATTTGTTATGGGCTATTGTGGTGGTAATTTTGACTGGAAATATTCCAGGTAGCTATAATGATGTGTTCATCAGTTTGACCCCAAAAGTAGACTGTCCAAGATATTTTAACGAGTTTATACCAATATCATTATGTAATTGTCTGTATAAAATTATTGTGAAGGTGTTTGCGGTAAGAATCAAGCCATTTTTATCAAAGGTCATCTCCTGTGAGAAATTTGGGTTTCTAAGGGGAAATTTCATTCATGACACCATTGGAACTAACCAAGAAGGGGTGAATTTTATCAAGATGACCCAATATTGTGCAACAATATTAAAACTCAACTTATTGAAGGCCTATGATTAGGTATTGTGGCTCTATCTTAGGTTACTCCTTTTGCAGGTAGGGTTTGGGTTGTAGCTATTAAAGTAGATACTGGGTTTTTTCATGATGATGTTGTTTGTTGTTCTTATAGATGGTTCGAGATACGATCTTTTTAAGCCTTCTCATGGGTTGAGAAATGGGTGCCCACTCTCACCCTACTTGTTTCTCTTTTTTGTAGAATGGCTTAGTCGTGTTATTTGGGAAGTCAAGAAGCAAAATAAGATCTAAGGCTTGAGGATTGGGAGAGAAGAGAAACTCTCATACCTCCTTTTTTTCGATGATGTTCTACTCTTTTGTTTCTTCTTGTACTTTGAATGTCATCAGTTCAAAGAAAACTTGAACCTCCTTTGTGTAGCAACAAGTAATCTAGTGAATGTCAACACGTGTCCCATTTACTTTCCTTCTATAGAAGACCAGGTCCCAACTAGCATGTATAACCTCTTCTTGTTTCCTTCCTTCAATTTGGATCAGGGAATTGATTACTTGGGGTTCATCCTTAATACAAATAACTATGGAGTCACGCACTGGAAGTGGTTGTTGACTAAAATAGATAAAATAGTGATTTTATGGTGCAATCACTAGATCTCCAAAGGGGAAACTTGTACTCATTAAGTTTGTATTAGAGGCCATTCCAGTCTATTAGCATCTTTTGGCACACATCCCCAAGGGTATCCTTAATAATATTCGAAATTTTTTCTTCAAATACTTATGGAAGGGGAGTGGCGAGTATTTGGGCTTGCATCTGGTAAAATGGAAGATGATCATGAGGACAAAGACTTAGGGTGGATGGGGGTTAAAAACATTTTTTTGTTTGCAATGATGCTGGCAGGAAAGTCACTCTAGACTTTCTTGACTCATGAAATTCTTTGGAAACAAATTCTTGTTGAAAAGAACATTGCTCTTGATTCCATTCCGGACTCGGTTAGAAAGAGTCGAAGGAACATTCAAAATGTGTCTAACCAGTGGAAAGCACTATATTTGGCCTTTCCCGCAGTTGATTAGTGGTTGTCTAGGAAGGTGAGTTCTAGTACAAAAGTAAGGATATCTAGGTATGCGATTGTAGGTTGAGAGAAATTTCTTTCTTCCAGTTTTGTTAGTTCATCAGCTACAAGATGTGGGAAAGTGTACTTTGAATCAAAATAGTGATCCTCTCTCTATGACCCCTTGGGTTTAAGGGTGGATCCTTTCTCATGAGATAGGACTTGATGAAGTTTGGCACTATTCCTAGTTGTTATTCATTGTTGAATTAAGGAAATCACATGTGCAACTTAGGGATGCCAAGGATGAAGTGGTGTGGTCATTTGGTAACAAGGGTGGACATTGTTCAACCAAGATAGGGTACATTTCTCTTTAGGACCTAGGACTAGTGAAAGAATGTTGGCAGACTCGAAAATTATGGAAAGTTAAGCTGTCACTCAAGGCTATGCTATTTTTTTGGCTGGTGCTCAAAAAGAGGGTTTTAACTTGGGATCGACTTCAGATAAGGAAAAAGGTTGGGGTGGGTATTTGTATGTTTTATTGGAATAATGAAGAAACCAATGACCATCTCTATCTAAAGTTTTAGTTTACTAAGAAAGTGTGGAGTGAGGTGGCTTTACAGTTGACCAGAGGGCCCTTATGGGCTAATCCCTGTGTGGAGGAGTGTTTTTAGGTATTTTTCTAAAGACATGACCTTAAGGAGATCAAATATCTTCCTATCCTAGTAGCTTGGGGTATTTTCTTGGCTTGGAATGCGAACATTTTCAAGGATAGCGTGTATCCATCTTATAGGGTTGTTCAATAGGTTCTTGATTTTCTTCATTTTTACAAGACTATTCCTAAGGTAAAGGAGGCTCGATTGTTAAAGGAATTGGCTATTAATAAGGAATTTCCATGGGCTTTCTTTAATGGTTCTTTTCATGGCCTTGATCACATCTACAACTTGAGGTTTGTTTAATATGTTCTTTATTCTCACTTCTTCATAGGCGAGGCCAATCTTGAACAAATTTCAAACAACCAAGGTGAATTCAAAACATTGTTCTTCCTTATAAAATGTGTTATGGATAAGGATATTTCTCATTTGCAGGTTTTTGATGATTCTTCCTTAACCATTTGATTTGATGAATAACATGATACAATTTCTCAGTATAGGGATGCTACAAGTGGCTCAGTTGTTAAAATATACTACTGGACCATTCCACATGATCAATTTTATGCATATTTTCATAGAACTGAATTCTTTTGCTAACACCCTTTCCAAGGAGGATTTAACTCTTGAGATAAATCAATGTGTTATAGAAGAATTTGTAGATGGACAAACAATTTCTTTTTCTACTGCAACATTCTCGAACTTTGATAATTTTGTTTATTTAATAATTTTTTGGAAGAGCCTAATTTTTTTTGTATCTAGTCATATTAGAGAATTTGTAGGTTCGATGCTTCTTTGATAATCCATATACAACTAGGAAATGTACTCTCTATTGTACTGAAATAAAAATATATATATATGATTTTTTTTCTTGGAAAAAAAATAAAAATTTTCAACATATTAATAAATTAAATATTCTAAAATTGACCAACTTTTTATCCACCATACACATAATATTATCGTTTCCACATCTTTAAACTTAAAAATTGCCTAAAATATGATCCACCATATCTATCCTCTTCCAAACATTAGGATACACCATATTTATCCTCTTCCAAAAATTAGAATACATAAAATAATATATTTAAACATTTATGAATAATAGTTGAGTCCCACCTACAGTTTCTTCTTGAGAAACGACAAACAATTACATTATTAGTCCATGTCGAAGGAAAACCATGGACTCTAGCAATCAATTGGGAGTTGACCGCCATTTAATTTGAGTTTGACTGCAAATACTTTTTTTTCTTTACAAACTTGTACATAGTAAAAAAAAAAAGTTATTTTTTTATTTTTTATTTCTTTCCAAACGTATATATATATATATATATATATATATATATATATATAATTTAATTTGATTTTATCAAACATTCTATTGGTCAACAATATGGAATTCTTATTTCCTATATAATCTTACATATCCTAAGTTTTCAATTTATTATAAATCTCTGACACAATATATTTTTTGCAATGTTTTAAGTTTTCACAATGTCTAAGGTTTCAATTTATTATAAGTCTGTGACACAATGTATTTTCTGCAATGTCCAAGTTTATTGAAGTTGTTGACGAGGATGAAAACGATCAGTTCTTACATTTATTATGTCGAACATTTTAACACTTCTATTGTTAAATGTCAGTCTGTTGCATTAATTTTTAACATACAAATGTCAACCTTAATCCTTATCCTGCACGACCATGCCATTTCATCCTTATGCACTGCCATCCCATTCCTCCTTTATCCTACATTTCCATGCACCGCCATCCCATTTTTCCCTTATCCTGCATCGCCATGTCATTCCTCTTACCATCTTCCCAAGTGGCTATCACTGTCCCTAGCACAATCATATATTACTTGTAATGTGCAATGAATTTCCTGTAATGTGTGATGGCATGTTGGTCATCATACATGAAAAAAACTACAAACAAATTCATCATGGTGCTCATTTGCCATTGGTTCAATGGTTTCCCTTGTTTGTGAAAGGTTGAAATCCTCCACGTGCAATTCAATTCCTACATCATTCTTTCCACAAGAAATATATATTCGGGAGGGTGAACCGACCAATATGTGCTATGCTGAAGGGAAGAGCGGGAGCTGAGTAGGGGATGCATGTAAGTATATGTTCATATATGATGAAGGGAGGAGATGATCAGGCCCATGGAGGTATGGAAGTATATATATGAACAGAAGAGTTGAGCAGGACCCGAGAGGTATGTAAGGAAGTATACTTCCAAAAATATAGTTCTATTAATTTCCAAACAACTCAAAAAAAAAAATTGATACCTACATCATACCTTGCAGGGAAAAGACAGAGAAGATCACCCCCAAGCAAATCCACTTGGAAATAATGGAGTACTAGATAGTTACCTAGACAAACTCTACTAGTGTTTAATGTAGATCCTATTTTCCTGTTGTTTGTTGTAACCTCCTAACTAGACTGGAGTCCTATATTATGATGTAATTTGTTGTCATTGAACAGGAATATTGTGAGTATTGCCTCACTAAGTGTTGTTTCTCCAAATTCTAATTTGGTGTCAGATATTGGTTGGAGATCCAGCTCTCTGAGGCAAGATCCAAGGGAAAGATCTCAAATTAATTGATTAGGGGCACCGAGCACTCTCCATGCAATGTTAGAGGAGCGTCGATCCTTCTCACACTTACAAAATTAAAAAATATGGCTACCTCGTGCTCCCCTCGTTTGCGTCCAAGAGCACTAGGGCACTAGCACTCATGCCTAACCTCTACGAGAGAGCTACAATGCCCCCCCTTCCATTGAACATGTGCGATAGCACTCCCCTTCACACGTTTGAGGAGTGTCGACCAGTTTTCTTTGGAAAAGCGTTAGTTTCATGTTGAAAAGTGTGAGAAGATTGTTGCGTGAGGCTACGAGGGTAAGGAGAGGACACGTAGGTTCTAACTACTTTTTCAAAAGTGCAGTTTCAAATTTCTCTGTGGAAAGCATGAGTACGTGACAAATCATGAAGGATTTTTTCGTTGGAGCATGGGGTTGGAGTGTACTCAGATCTGGTGCCTCCACGAAGGATCAAATTGCCATCTTGCAGCTCATTGAGATTGCTGAAACCCCCTTCTCCTACTCATTGAACCAATTCATGGTTTTCCATTCAGTGTAGAAGAGGCATGTTGGCCCTTGACCATGTTGGAGAACTTGGGTTATGTTTTGACCCCTTTTTGGTACTTCGACAGGTTGTCGAAGGCGGAGCACAAGTTAAAGCAGAGATCGTGGGATCTCGTCCCCTTATTAGGGATTTTTGGGTTTTGGGATTATGTAACGGGTATGGAAATGTCGTCCCATGGGTTTACCCATGCTTAGGCCTATTTTGTAATGTATAAATAGAAATCTAGGAAATGTAAGTAGAGGGCATGCGATGCTAAGTGCTAGCAATGTAAGAAGTGTTCCAAAGTGCTAAGTGCAGAAGCTTGATCTATGTGATCTAAGAGTTGTAAGCTGTGCTAAGTGCAAGTAATGATTGTAAGTGATTTGTGTGCAGACTGTTTAAGGATCTGTGCATAGATCTACTCATGGAAGGAGGATCTAGGAGAGTGCACGCAGATATCCTATTTTATGCAGAGTAGGGTTTGATGCTTGGTGCCTGTAAGAATCTTGAAAAAATATAATAAAGAGAAGAAGAGTTGGTGGACATAGCCCTAGGGTGGGGGTGAACCACGTACATGATGTGTTTCTATGCTTTGTGCGATTTATTGATGAGTTTATGTGTTTACCTACTAAGTGCTTTAATATATATGAATGATAGATAGATCTGTTGATGCTATGTTCTTAATAATGTGGATGAATGATAGATATGACTTGTGTGGATGTGATCAGTGTTTGAACATAGTATATCTGGTTGAATACTGTGATGCTCTGTAATTAGGATTTTATGTGCAAAGTATATATTAGTTCAATGTTGATAAACTATCATTCCTAAGTGCTTTGGTAAGGTGTTATAATCACAGATTTGTGTCCCATCTAAGGTTGCAAACATCTGAGTCCTACAACCACCCCTACCTCTACCTCAGGTGAGACTTCATCTACTTCACAGGTGTTGCCGAAAGGGCCGGTAGTTAGGGTTTTTTTGGTGTGCTCTTGAGAGTTGAACCCTGGTTCTGCCCCTGTGCCAACAAATGGTTTCATTGTCGGGACCTGAAACTGTGATTGTTGGGAACTGAGGAAGAAGAAGATTTTTGCGAAGACCTGACCTGAAACTGTGAAAGATCCATACATAGATTTGTTTCCCTAATACGCAGTACTACTTGACCTATGAATCTCTGTGCTAAGAAAAGAAGTCTAATCTAAAGAAAAGAGGTAAGATCTGTAAATATCCGTGCTTTGTTAAAGGTAAGAATAGTGAAAAGTTTTGTATCTGGAAGCTTTGTGCTCTGCTAAAAGTAAGATTAGTGAAAATTTTGTTTCAAAAGTATGGATCTAGGTATGTTTGATAAATTCTGTTCTAACTTGAAAAGTAGGGTGCAACTAGATGAAAGAAGATTTGATATAAGTAGATCTGATAAGATTAGTGAAAGATATGTTATTTCTATGCATAGAAAGAATGTTTGGACTAACAAATGGATGCAGGACCCTAGAAAGAATTTTTTGCAGGCTAGCTACTGTGACCCTAGTGCACAGTACATGAAAGGTTAGGGATCATTTAAAAGAAAATGAGGATTAACCTTTTGTTACAGTTGCAGACGACCAAGACACCTGGCTAAGGAATGTCCTGATAGAAGACCTAGTTGTCTTTGTTGTAAAGATATGGACCATGAAGTTTTAGAATTCCCTATAATGATTGCTAAGATTGAAAGAATGAATATGAACCAAGTAGATCCTGAGAAAATGGAAGAACCATAGAAAGAATTAGAGACTGTATTATTAAAGATGAAAGAAATCCTAAATGACCCCATAAATACTCAACTATCAGAGATCTTAAACAAAAAAGAGAAAATAGAAGTAAGAAAAGGAGACTTTGACATTGATTGTGTTCTGGATGAGGAAACACAGGTGAATATTATGACAAAAAGAACTTGGGAATCTTTAGGAAATCCTGCTATGGTTCCTTCATTGGGAGTAATAGGATTATTTAGAGGAAAGTTGATCACCCTATGTGGAAGACTCACCTAGGTATCTATGAGTACTCATGGAGCTTCGACAAAGGAAGATTTTGAGGTTGTTAGATTCATTGAGAACAACACCCCATTTGCTATGTTACTAGGAAAGCCTTGGATTGAAACAGACCAGGCTAGAAAGAAAGAAGAATAAATCTTAGAGTAGAAGAAGCAAGAATTAAAATATTTTATGACTAGGAGAATAGCGCACTTGATTGAAGAACATGAGAATAGATCAAAGCTATTTGTAACCAAAAACTTGGATATCGAAGTTAAAAAAACACGAGAAGACTTACAGAAGATTGAAGAACCTACCCTAGATAGAGAATAAGTATTTCCCTTGGACCCTATGAAAGAATTTCAATAGCGTGAAGTTCTTATGCCATAAGAGGATAAGAATCAGAATGAAAAAAGGAATACTGAAACAAAGCTCACTGGGAAAAAGGCTAGAAAGCTCAACAATAAGAGAGCCAAGATTGGAAAATTACATAAGGTTCTGAAGGGAACTCTGCAGAAGGAAAAATTGAAAAATTGAAACTTTGTCGGGATATCAGAACAACGCAACATGCCACTTCGCCATGGTGAACCGATATAGTCATTGAAAGAATTATAACCATTAGACTGACACCCTGAACGACCAAAAATCTCACCACTAGAACGTTGGGACCACGCCGCAATGGAAAGAAATGCATTGATGAAGGCATTCTGACCCATTGGAAGAATATGTTACCATGTTTCCTACTTCAGTCCGATGAATGTCTCACTGTGAACACTTTTGCGAATTGTGATTGTTGAAACCTCTAGAGAAATAGTTTCTACCATGAAGCGTTTAATGTTCCTTTGCCAGAAATATGACTTCATTTTATGATTGATCACCAACCCGAGAGATTTGACCATGAGCTCATATGTCTGAAGAACTCAGCGTCGTAGAGGAATCCGTAAAATAAGTTCTCATCGATCTCATGGCTGAAAAGGTCACATCCATAAGAGTTCAAGCTTCTTTGACACGAGGTGTGCAAGCCTCCTTGTCAATTGCTAGCAGATCTGGACCATCCCGAGTTGCAACTGAGAAGAGAGCCAAGCATCGATATGACTTGGAGAATGTGAAGTTAATGTCGTATATCCTCCCCGACTACATCCCGCCTATGGCTGGTGTAGTGAGTCGTGATAGTGTCCCGAGGGACGTCGACTACACAGTCATCACTACGTACCTCCCTAAAGGGATACGCGCAGTCAAACCACAGTTGGACAAGATTATGACTTTGAAATTCAGTGATTACAATCTGGGAGACCGTAAGAGCTATGGTATGCTCACGCCTCACAAATATATGACCATGACTAAGGGGAAGAATTCAAATTGCATCCCCCAATCGTGGACCATGGACATTGAGAGGTCCACTATCCTGAACATAATGAAGATATCACACTTTGTAAGGAACCAGGAGGTTAACGCATGCGTTAAACTCCTATTGTCATGCTTCCATGGTGGTTATCTATGGCTAGACCACTGTATTACAGTCGATCCGACGTTGATCCATAGGATCACCGGATTGAGCATGCAGGGACCTGACCCACAAGACTTATACCCTGGAAAATATGCAAACCATGCCCTGACATAGAATATCAAAGATACATACGACAATGTAGAGAAGGGAACGTGAGGCTACAAGGTAGCTTCCATCCAGGATGGCACAATGTGCCTCGCATGTCAGTTAATTGCAGGGAAATTAGTAAGAAAAAAAGACCCACATAGGTCATGGGGTGTTAGAATATAATGGGTGTGCTCATTTTACCATTGACAATATCTCTATTGCCACCCAACCATAGGCCGAAGCCACCCTCTGAGCACCTTAACCTTGACAGAGAATCACTTTGGAAGCAAACCCTAGGCTAGATAGCCAAACAAGGGGTAGGGCATCTTCCTCCAAGGATAGTGCACCAACAATAGTTGATCAGATAGTCCAAACTCTAGCCAAGAGATAGTCCAAGACAAAACCGAAAAATGGTTGTTGTAGCAGCTATAACTATAGCTCTCCTCCACACATGTGCACCAAAATGGGAACTGCAATGCGCACCAGTTGCTGCTCTGCAATTCTGAGACCGTGACAAATGAGAACTGGCGCCCTGTATTTATAGTAATCTAGCAAACTTACTGGGGTCGACTTCTCCTTCTGGGTACCTGTCTGTTCAATATATTATTATTATTTCTGGCTAACTTCTTCTCTTGAAATCTAATAACCTAATATAATGTATCCTCTTGATCTGACAAGTCTTCTAGGGCTATTAGCCAGCTCATTAGGGTTTCTCCTTGCTTCCCGGAGTATTCTATTCTCATCAAGTTCACATGTGGGGGTAAATACCTCCCACATCTACCATAATATCAACATTCCCTCCTAGCTAGGGAGGTATTATAGGTAATGGTCTTGAGCACAAAACATACCATTCACCCAGTAGCATCAACATAGTCATCTAGACTATCTTATGACTAGATCATGAGCACCATCATCACCATCAATGTCATCAACTGCATCATATTTAGAAACCATACTCCATCTGAGTAAACATGATGCTGAATAAGTCACCACAGAGTGATACAAGAGCCATTCTTCTAATCTAGACATACATCCTAGAAGAGTAGATGTTCTGAACCATCTTCCATCTGGGAAATCTTCTGTCCTTTAATCATTCATCTGGATGATAATCATTTACCAAACTACTTGATAGTCTTCAAGGCAATCAGAACAAAATAGAACACAACTGTGTCTATCCATAGTAGTACATAACTACAATCTAGTGGTACACTACCACACCAAGTAGCAAGAAAGTAATTGATCAGTAACATATAGTCACGAATAATAGAACACATCCACCACAGTAGTATACATATACTATCATACAATCTTCATAACAATCATCTGATATCAACCTACATAGAAACAATGTTATGATATAAACTGAATCATCTGGGCCAATCTTTCACTCATGTCTGTGAGATATGAAAGAATATCTTCCCTCAAAGTAGAAAAATGAGATATATGACTATTCTTCTCAATAAAGGAAGAATAACTGTCATGTCTTCTGAACATGGACCATTCCCCACCCTGGGCCATTCTTCCTACACTAATCAAAGTACACCCTGGAGAGAATGTATAAACCCTAAGGAATGCCTATCCCTGATTGCTGAGCCTAGACCATTCCCCACCCTGGGCTATTCTTCCTACACTAATCAAAGTGCACCCTAGAGAGAATGTATAAACCCTAAGGAATAACTATCCGGACCATTTCCTCTGTTAACCACAAGAGGAAAATATTGTCCTGCATCAACCTCCAAAACAAACCATTCCTCATGTTAACCACAATGAGAAATCATTGTCCGATGAGGCAGGTCAGTCTTCTTGAGTAACCCTCAAGAAGAGATACTGCCCTAGACCACTCCCCATGTTAACCACAATGGGAATTCATTGTCTACGATACATCAACAATCTGGACCATTTCCCATGTTGACCACAATGGGAAATCGTTGTTCGTCAGAAATCTCAATCCACTTTTCGAACAGGAAAGCATCTATCCAAGATGGACTATTTTTCAATCTTGAAAGTGAATTTCTTCAATAATATTTTTAGTGCTCCCTCCCAACCTGGGAGTCATCTCTTCCTTTTTCAATAAGGAAGTCATTTCTATGAACTTCAGCTTGAGTACGCAAACTCTTTCATCTTGGATAGAAGCATTACCAAAATGTTTTCTTATCTTCTCATCTATGGAGATATGTATTGGAGAACCACTTTCTCCTTTATGGGCTTCATCATGGATAATGTAATGCTTGATTTCAAATGTGCTTTAGTCTGGAACACTGTGAAGGCTTTATGTAGCTTCGAACAATAGAGTATATCACTATTTCGAAAAACTAGAACATATCCATGTGGCACTTCTTCTGTCATCATGAGATTTGATCTACTGAGTAATCATCTTGATGTTATAGGAAATCTTCACCACGCTTCTGTTGTGCACTGGAGGTTATCCACCAAGCTATCTTATTCTATCTGCATACAAGGGTCTCTTTCTGGTATGCCTCAAAGTCTTGAGATTTCTCTTCATACGTTCTTTATTCAATTTCTCTGGAGAACATTCTTTGCATTCATATGATGTAGAACTCCAACTCATGGATGTTGCAGATGATATAATGACTCATGTAGAGATAAGTTTGGTTTATTGGAACAAGTAATCATCATAGTTTGTTTTTTTCCTCCATCTGGGAGAACCTCTAGTTTGGATCTTGCAATGCTTTCATTCATAAGTCTTCCATGCACTATTCTTCATCACGAATTTTAGTTCTTCTACTTGATTTCTTTTAGTGAGCTCATATCGGGCTGGTAATCTTGTGATTTTCGATACAATGATTGGTTGTTCTGGCTTCTCTTTCTTTCTTGGAATCTTTATGTTCTTCCTCATGTTTTTATTTAGTTCTTGGTTCCATGGAGTTTCTTGTAGATTCCATGCCCTAGAGATTCCACTTCTTCCTTTCATCATAGGATCACTGATCTGGATGGACAACCAGGGATACTTTAAGGCTTCTCTTTGAAGAATACGTACTGTATTTCATGGTTGCTATCATGGATATATACTTCATCATCTTCAATGGATCGTAGGATTATCTCCCTCCTATTCTGTGCTTCATGTATGAGTGCATATAATTGACTCCCTCCATCTAACAGAGTCCGCACTTCCATCTGCATCCTTATTGTCTTCTGAAATATATAATTGGCTCTCTTGTCTAATAGAGTCCACGCTTCCGTCTTGTTGTCTTTTACAAAACGTCATAAGTCTTTTTCCAATTTCCTCTCGA
Organism: Picea glauca; assembly: GCA_000966675.3. Classification (NCBI taxonomy): domain Eukaryota; kingdom Viridiplantae; phylum Streptophyta; class Pinopsida; order Pinales; family Pinaceae; genus Picea; species Picea glauca. The sequence continues at coordinate 1,476,583 of JZKD02S2077922.1, read as the reverse complement.
TTGTTGACTTCTTTCTGTCTTTTCTTACTCTAAATCTCTTCATGATTGATTTAGCTTATCTTGCAATATCTTCCACATGATTTATATTTCATCCTTTCATGTGTATTATCTAAAGATATCCATTCTTATCTTGTTGTTCTTCCATAGGTATAGTTCTTCTTGGAATACATTATCTTCCAAGAGATAGATATACAAAATATGTACAGAGACGATGCAAACACGATATGTACAAGAAATAAGAAGAGTTTTGTTACCTTTAGAAGAAGAAGTCTCTTCCATCCTGCTTAGACTTCTTTGTAGGTTCCTTTTCTTCGGAAATCGATGTTTCGTGTTTCTCCTTCCTTTTTTTTAGCTCGGGACAATGATTCTTGTAGTGACCATACTTTCGACAGTTGAAGCATTGTACTTCTGAAATGTCTTTCTCTTGATTTGGCTTCCTCCTTGAACCAAGCTTCCTTTTGTTCCTAAAGTTCTTGAATCTTGTTGTGAAGGCTTGATCATCGTACTTCTTTTGGGGTTTCTCTTTTTCACTGATCCTTGATTCTTCTTGAGCACAACAAGTCCAAGGTTCTTCAAATGTCAGATACTCCTTTCTTGTGTTCATTCTTGCGGCAAATGCATCCCACGTCTTGGGAAGACCATTGAGTACTATATTTACCAAATCGTTTTCTGAAATGATCTCTTCAATAGCTTGCAGTTGATCTCTTAAGTGGGAGATCCTCAAAAGGTATGATGTTATGCTATCATCATCATTCATCTTCATGTCACGGAGCTCATTCCTTAGACTCATAACTTCTCCAATGTTTCTGACCGAGAAGAGATTCGTTAGGGCATCATACATATTTTTCGATGAGTCAATATGGGAGATGTAGGATATCAAGTGGTCTTTTATATATTCCACAATGATACTCATGGCATTGATGTCACAATATTTGAACTTCTCCATAACTGCAACGTTTTGAAGCTCAGGATCAGGGCTACGAGTTCCACTTTAGTTGGTTGTTGATCCTTATAACATTTACTGCATGGGAGATGCCGGAAGGTGCGACCTTCCCAGACATTGGGCCGTTCAAGACACTTGCTGCAAATTTCACTTAGCTCTGGTACTCAAGCGACATGGGAAGACAATGGTGGTCGAACGTAGTGTTTCATACGTACTATCTGCAAATGAAGAGGGCTATCAAGTCCTTTCCTCGTATGACACCGAACACACTAGACAGGTTCAGGAATCTCATGAATTTCTACGTAGACAAGCACTTCATTTATATCAATACGTGCGCTAATGAAAACATAGAAGAGCTTTAGTCTTATTACAAGCTCACAGAAGAAGACCTGGAAAAAATCATTAAAGACTGGCCTCCAAAGCTCCTCATCCCTGTTGACCTCACAGAGATGTCTGACCCTRAACTCATTGGCAATCCAGTAGTTACTCGTGAAGAATGCAATGCACTGAGCAGCAATAGGAAGAAAAAGAAGCAAGATGTATAGGAAATATGCAACACATCAGAAGAGACCACACCYGAGTCACCTGGCGGAGAAGGTGATGACGAAGTGAACAAAGAAGAAAAGGAGGGAGAAGAATATAAGAAAATTGAAGTGACACCACCACAKAACCCCCTTGATGACACTGATCCCTCCAAGAAAAGAAACATTTCTCCACAAAAACCCTCCTCCAGAAAGAAGAGTTGCGCAAACAGGTCGAAGATGAAGAATGTGCTCACGGTCAACAATTTTGACTTCATCATTGCAGTTGTAAACGATGCCTCGCAGGAAATATTAGAGAAACAAGAAGCCAAGAAGGAGGATATGTACGAAAGAATTGAAGTCAAAATCTGAGGGGTACATCAAGCCCTTCAGTCCAGTCGCGTAGTGTCCACTGTGCCCCTGCTGTCAAGAGAACCAAAGTTGGGAGATGTGCCACCCCAACTCCGTCGACTAACTGATGCAACCGAAGCCCACCTTCATCGTGCACAAGAAGAAATAGAACAAGACACCCAAGCCTTGAATAAAGTGCAAGTATTCATAGAACAATGCTGAGTTGTAGAGTAGGAAAAGGTTTCTCTCCAAACGAAGTTTAAAGAAGAGAAAGCACTGACTTAGCAAGAAAAAGAACAGTTTCTCGCAGAGCAACTCGAAGTCAAAGAAGAAGTCAACAGAGCACTCCGCTCTATGATAGGCTTAGAGCCAAAGGTAGAAGATCGAGTCACGCATCAAGTAGAGAAGCTTATTGAAGCTATCCAAAAGCTACAACAAAGAATAGCAAACCTAGAGCTCCTCACAGTGCCCGACACCCCGTAGGATATGAGGGATCAAAGAGAAGCAACCACCCGAAGCACAGTTGAGAGAATAAAGGCCCTTGCCATGAAATGAAAGCATCTAAGTGATAATAGTGCCCAGACTTATGAGTGACTCACTGAGAATACATAATTGAATATGCTAGAGTCACAACTCCAAAAGGTGAAGCAACAAGCATAAACAATACAGGCGCAGTTGAAGCCCTTGTCCACTGTTGAGAGAATGAAGCGATCCCAAGAGAAGTGCACTACCCAATAGCAGGTTCACACCATTTAGAGTAAAGTCATGGAAGTGACTCAGAGGCTCCAACCGATACAGGATGAGCCTTGTCAACTGTTTGCAGAGATCAAAGGCCAAGGTGCAAAACTAGAGAAAATTGTCACTTCAGCTGAACAACACTTAGAGGGACCTATCAACGAAGCAGTCATCCAAGAGTTCACTAAATAGGAGGTCATGGCATAACAACAAGTCGAAGCAGATCGAGCCAAGATCGAGGCTTTTGAAGTAGAGCTACCCAGATCAAAGTGATTCCGGATGAGTCACATGTGAGTGTTGGGGGCTTGTTGGCCCTTGACCAAGTTGGAGAACTTGGGTTATGTTTTGACCCCTTTTTGGCACTTCAATAGGATGTCGAAGGTGGAGCTCAAGTTGAAGCAGAGATCATAGGATCTCAGCCCCTTCTTAGGGAATTTTGGGTTTTGAGCTTATGTAACAGGTATGGGAATGCCGACCCATGGGTTTACCCATGCTTAGGCCTATTTTGTAATGTATAAATAGAAAGCTAGGCAATGTAAGTAGAGGGAATGCGATGCTAAGTGCTAGTGATGTAAGAAGTGTGATAGAGTGCTAAGTGTAGAAGCTTGACCTATGTGATATAAGAGTTGTAAGTTTTGCTAAGTGCAAGTAAAAATTGAAAGTGTTTTGTGTGTAGACTGTTTAAGGCTTTGTGCATAGATCTACTCGAGGAAGGAGGATCTGGCAGAGTGCACGTAGATCTCCTGTCCTATGCAGAGTAGGGTGTGATTCTTGGTTCCTGTAATAAGATTGACAGAATATAATAAAGAGAAGAAGAGTTGGTGGATGTAGCCCCAAGGTGGGGGTGAACCACGTACATGTTGTGTTGCTATGCTTTGTGCAATGTATTGATGAGTTTATGTGTTTACTTGCTAAGTGATTTAATATATAAGTATGATAGATAGATATCCTGATGCTATGTGGTTAATAATGTGGATGAATGCTAGATATAACTTGTGTGGATGTTCTTAGTGTTCGAACATAGTAGATCTGGTTGAATATTGTGATGCTTTGTAATTAGGGTTTTATGTGTGAAGTAGATATTGGTTCAATGCTAATAAAATGTCGTTTCTAAGTGCTTTGGTAAGGTGTTATAATCATAGATTTGTGTCCCAGATAAGGTTGAAGACATCTAAATCCTGCAACCACCCCTACTTCTACCTCGGGTGAGACTTCATCTGCTTCGCAGGTGTTTCCGAAAGGGACGGTAGTTAGGGTTTTGTTGGTGCACTCTTGAGCATTGAACCCTGGGTATGCCCATGTGCCAACAAGGCATGATTGGGATATAAACTCGAGTGTAGGGAACCACGGAGTTGATCGAGGTGCCATCGGTTTTCACCAAGTTTAATTTCAGTGCATCGGATTTGATTGGTAATTTCTTTTGGTTGATTTCCACGCCGCTCACTCCAAGGAAATATTCCTTGGGAGACCTCGAAATGCGTAGGAATGTTTTTTTGAGCTTAACATCCACCTTTCAATCAAATGAGAGCAGTGGAGAAATCAAATGCTTGTTAATTTTTCGATTGACTAGATTGGTGGACTAGTCAATTAGTCTTCTCTATGAGATATTAGTTGCCTCAATAGGGAAAATCAAATTTCTCCCTCTTGGGAAAATCAATTACCTCTTGGCAAATCAAATTGCTCCCTCTTGGTAGAGCGATAGACTGCTCAACAGTTGACGAAAGTTTGATATTATTGGTGATTCACTTGCAGAGAATATCTTGCAGCGATGAAGAATCCGTTGGCAGAGACCTACCTCAATGAAGCCAAAAAATTAGATGGCATGAATTTCATTAACTCGAAATTCAATATGCAGACCCTGATGGAGGGCTATGGTGTCTGGACCATTGCGAAGGGAGACAAAGAAAAACCTGATGCGGCTGCTGGTGCGACAAAAAAACAGATCCAAGACTGGGATAAGCATGAAAACAAGGCAAAGGTATTGTTGCATATGTCTATTAAATATAACATAATTCCACATATTAGAGAAGCTAAAACTTCTGCTAAAACATGGACAATGCTTAAAGCCTTGTATGAAGCTAGCAATACAAATCACATTATGTTCCTGAAAACTAAATTTCTAGGCATTAAGATGGATGGAAATGAATCTGTTAGTTCATTTTTGGGTCGCATTAAAGAGGTGAACGACAAGCTAGGAAATATAAGGGAAACAGTTTCCAGCATTGATCTTGTCACTATTACCTTAAATGGTATGCTAGAAGATTATCAAATGTTCATAGCAGGTTTCGCAGCAAGGGAGAAACCTCCTACTTTTGAAGAATTGACAGGAATTTTGTTGCAGGAGGAAGAGAGGCACGAGAATCTGAAGCCACAGAATAAATATTTGGTATTGTGGTCAAATAAGAGATCTTCAAGAAGGAGATCAGTAGAAAGAGGCAGAGGAGCTCGTTCATCGCAGAGAAGACAATCTCCAAGGATGAATCAAGGTATGCAATCTAACAGGAATGATTCAAAGAGTTGTCTTTATTGTGGTCAACCTGGACATCATATTAAAGATTGTCATAAGAAGAAGAGTGATGAGGCTAGGAATAAACCTAGAACACATTCAGGTCACTATGCAAAAAAATCTTCAAATCACAATCTCATATTATTCATTGCTAGTGATGATATTTATGAACCCCCGAATTTTAATTCATAGGATCTTAGATTGTTTGTGTCAAATGATGCTTTATCTACCAAAACAGATGATATTGATGTCTGGTTTGTGGATTCCAGAGCATCAGTACATATTACATGTAATAAGTTGTGGTACACTAATTTTAAAGAAACACAGAATGGAGCCAGCATATATCTTGGATATGACCACGCTCATCATATCAAGGGATACAGATACATTCCTGTGACATTGCCAAATGGTGTTGTTTGTCACATTCACAATGTGGTGTATGTGCCAAGGATAAAGAAAAAATTGATCTCTATGTCAACCATTACAGATCAGAACTTGAAGTTTGAATTCTTCAAGAATTATTGCATAGTGAAGGATCTGTTGGACCAATTCAAAACTGTTGCAACGAGATTCGGAGCAGGAGGCCTATACAAACTTGATGTTACTAGCAAAGCACATCACACAATGACTTCTGCAACTATGCCAACAGAGAGTCTTTGGCATCAAAGGTATGACCACATCAATCATCTTGATTTATTGTTATTACATAAATAGAATATGGTTGAAGGACTTCCCATGTTAAAGAATGAGAATTTTTCTTGTGATGGATGTGCATTAGTAAATATGCACAGAGATGAATTCCCCTCTAATCTTGATAGGAAAAAGAGATATGTTTTAGATCTTGTGCATACTGATGTTTGCAGGCCTATGCAGACTAGGTCTTTAGGAGGTGCATTTTACTTTCTTTTATTTATTGATGATTGCATGAGATACACATGGGTTTATTTCCTTAGAAGAAAAAGTGATGTTTTGAGTACTTTAAGGAATTTAGAACCATGCTGGAAAAGAAGACAGGAAAATCCATCAAAATCCTCTGTTCAGATCAAGGGGGAGATTATAAATCAGGGGACTTCATCAAATATTGCAAAGATCATGGAATAGTACAATAGTTTACAGTACCTCACACTCCACAGCAGAATGAAGTTGTTGAAAGGAAAAACAGAACTCTGGTAGAGTGTGCACTCAGTATGATGAAAGGTAAGAATCTCTCGAATGCATTTTGGGATGACGCCATAAATACTGTAGTTTATTTAAAGAATAGAAGTCCAACAAGGTGTCTTGATAATGTTACTCCTTTCAAAGCCTTGTATGGTTCCAAGCCTGCAGTTCATAATTTGAAAGTATTTGGGTGTAAGGTGTTTGCACATATTCCAAAGGAGAATAAGAAGAAATTGGATGCTAAAGCCATTAAATGTATTTTCATAGGGTATTGTTCTGAATTCAAAGCATACAAATTGTTTGATCCTTCTACTCACAAAGTGTTTGCGAGTAGAGATGTACTTTTCCATGAGCAGGAAGCAGGAAATCATGACAACAACAGTCATGAGGAATGGCATAGACTTATTGATGAAGGAGTTAAAGAAGAGAAACATCAACCATCACAGCAACAACCACCACAACAGCAGGCATAACCGTAGCGACAATAGCAACAGCAGCAAGAAGGACTCAGTGACAGTGATATGGACACTTCAAGAAGTCAGAGTTCACCCAATGGGGAAGATAGATCTTCACAAAGTGGGGAGGAAACTAGTTAGTTGACAAGATATTCACAGCAAGTTCGGCTCCCTGAGAGGTATAAAGACTCTACTGTAATGAGTAACATTTCAAATGTCATAGAGCCCTTGAGTTTTGATGAAGCTAATGAACATGATGAATGGTGAAATGCAATGGAGGAAGAATATGAATCTATAATGAAAAATGATACTTGGGAATTGACTAAATTGCCTAAACATAAGAATCCCATTGGATGAAAATGGATATACAAACCCAAGTTTAAATGAGATGGTAGTATAGACAAATATAAGGCTAGATTGGTTGCAAAAGGGTATTCACAAACATAAGGTATTGATATGCTGAAACATTTGCACCAATAGCTAAATTGAATACTATCAGATTGTTAATTGCTTTAGCTACAAAGTACCATTGGAAGCTACACCAATTAGATGTTAAATGTAACACCCTGTTTCCCCCAATTTGTAATTAATCATAAAATAGGAATTACCATGCTAAGGCATGAGGACAATGTAAATGTATTATTGTTTGAGTTGCCAATAACTGACTGTGGGGGTGAAGCCTTGAAAGTACTGGCCATGATATCACTAGAGGAGAGCAAGTAGTTAATGAAGAAAGGACCGGTGGTTGAATTACCAATTAACCCCATGAATGGGGGCATGGTCTAGCTACAGGAAGTCATCCCAAAGTACCGCAGGGTCTGGCAGACCAAGCAGACCTGAGCTTCCTTCTGACAGAAGGAAGGTGACAATTATACATGAGCAGAAAACAAGGAGTGAGGGGCATATACGAGAGAGCGAAAGCTCGTAAGAGAGATGTGCAGAGATTTCCAAAGGAGTATGACCAGAAGTCCATGAGCTTGATGTTGGATGAGCATTTGATAAAACTCGTTGAGGCCAAAACAAAGAGGTAGACCTCTGAAAATGCGCAGAGAATAGAACCCGAGCAGAAGCTGGAATGGAGGAAGAACTCTTGAGAACTGTAAGAACTCCCTGGTGATATCAAGGCTTGGCATGGGGATGGACAGAGTGCTAATATTAAATTCCTTTGAGCCTATGGTAGGGTGGAAGGATGAACACCCACGGTCAGTTGGTTGGCAACAACCTGTAATAGATAAGTGATCTCCTACCCTGTGTAATTTAGTTGTAATTGTGTATGAATTGGTTATGCGGTGTATGTTTTCAGGAATGTGAATGAATGCTTAATGGATATACTATATCCCTTCTATTTCTGCTCGGTTGTATAATTAGGCCAGTAAGAAATCATAAGGTTAGGATATGTTTTATACTTGTAAATACTTGTGTCCTGTGGTGGCATAAGCCCGAGTCACGAACTGTGTGTCTGTCGACCATGGACACAATTTCATGTACACATGTCAACCTTCCTAATAACTTTGAGTCCCTTAGAGGATGATGTCTATTAAGCTCAGAAGAGGTAGTGCAGTTATGCACAGGCTCCCTGCAAGGCAAGTAGAGACCGAGACCCACTCAAATCCTAGAATTGATGAATGAGTGGAAGGGGTGCAGGGAAGGCTCTTCTAAGAGTCAATCCTAGAAGAAGAGAACAAGGCTCTTAAGTCCTTCATAGCTGACGAAGCTCAGGAGGGATAAAGCTTGTAGAATGTTCATTAAACCAAGGTGGATTGCAGAGGAAGGGACAAAGGTTCAAAACCTTTGGAGACTGAAAATATTCAAGGACTGGAAGAAACAAATGATCCCGAGGAAGAATGGTCGATATTGGAGGAACACAGAGATGAGGACGGACAACTGTCAGATATACAGAAGCAGTGCTAACCTTAACGCTTCGTGACCAAAGGAGAGTTTCGACATTTCAGCATTCGGGGAAACAAAGGTAGAGATCCCTTCAGATGCGCGATACGTGAAATCCCGACGGGAAGTTAGACCGTCAGATATCAAGCTGGACATGTGTTAGTCGGTGGAAGAACAAAAGGAGGGACGCATGGAAGTCAAGAAACATTTCACTGACTTGATATTGGGAGTGGTCAAAGGGAAAGACTACACCAACTCACGATACATGAAATCGTGACGTGATCGTGGTCGTTGACCTAGGAGTGGTCTGGACCGTCGATCGTCCAGAGGGAGATTTCAACATTTCAGGAGTCGAGGGTTAGAAGGAAAGAAACTTACAATGTGTGAGTTACAAAATCCTAAACTCTTCGAAGAGGAAATAATGCCTTCCATTGTAGAGGACAGGTGGTGAAAATCCAGAAGCCACCGGGGTTTTGGTCACCAGGGAAACGAGAGTGAAGACTTCCCCAAAACCCCAAAAGAAAATCGTCAATTTTAATCTTGGCAATTGATTTGCATAGGAATAGGAGTCGTTGGATATGATGGCCAAACCATTTCTTGGATTCAAAATCAGGATTTGGGAGGTGAAGACTCCTCAAAAATCCTGAAAAGGAGAAATTCAAGATTTGATCAGGGCCGTTGATTTGCAAGGAGATCTGGACCCTAGGATCCGGTCGTCGAGCCCTTGTAGATCAAAAGTTTGGGGAAATAGTGGAGCATTGTCTGCAAATTTTCTGAAACATGGGGATCATGACACATGTCTAGGGGTTGGCCCTAGGCTCCAGGCAGAGGGTCGTGTGAATAAAAGAGTCGAGAACAACTGCAGCCCTGGGTTTCAGGTTTCAGGGATTAGGGAATCGAGGTTCCTTGCAACAAGAATCCCGAAACATGATCTCTGGTAGAACCTTTTGGTGTTAGTTTGTGGTCATGGAAAATGGTTGCATGGATGGAGGCCTAAGGAGGATCTAAAGCCCATCAAGCCCATTTTGGGTTTTCAGGAAATAAGGAATCAGGGGTGGCTTGAACGCAATACCCCTGAAATCGTGAAATGCGGAAGGCGCCCTTTGGATAGGCTTTGTGGTAACGAGTAGTGGTCACACGGAGGAGGATAAGGGAAGAGATAGCCTGCGCTAGGCCCCCATAGGAATTCAGGGATTCTGTCCCTCGAGAAAAGGCACAATTTTTATTCTGTCGTAGTGGGTGTGTGACAAAATGGTATCAGAGCATGGTTACAACACTTGGCCTGCTTGGGCTCATGCACGAGTCATATGAAAATATTCTTGAAGTACTTTAAGGAAGCATATCATTCCTTTGGGAAATGATAGCCAATCCTACAGAAGTGGGATTATGCTAAAGGACACTAATCTTTAAACTAAAATAGAAATGTGAACAGATGGAAAGGATCCATAGCAGTAATGATTATTACTTTGATGAAGGGTTAAAATATAGTATAGGTGTATAACCCCTTATAAATAGAGGAATGAGTCTGGTGACCATTTCCTAAAGAGGAAGATCATCCGTAGCTCTTGGGTTTCAAGTGGAATGAGAAACAAATTTTGTTTCTGGGTACAGGAATTGCTGACAGGGTTTTTCTAATCAAGATGATAAACGAAGCTGTAGAATTATAGAGTGATTGAGTGAGAAATCCCAACAACCTTCCTTTCTTGGTGGATAAGAAAACTAATCTGCCAGAGTTCTTGTGAGAGGAGGATGATGGCCTCTATCCCTGACTATGCTGAGCAGAAGGAAAAACTCTAGATATAATGGTCAAGACCGATCTTGACCTAAAGATAGTCTAGATTTCTGAACTAGGATACTTGGCAAGTTGTCCAAATGGTATTAGACATTATTGCTAAAGCTAAGATAAAATGCCTGACTAAATGTTGATCTTGAATGTGGTAAATGGAGTGTTGGGGCACTTCTAGAATCCCAATGGGTCAAATTGACATCTAGTGCTAGATGGTAGCTATATAGATATAATTAGAAGCTAGTTTGGTTGACTCTGTTACCTTGGGCATGGTTAGAATTGCCCATAATGTATTTATAAGTTGGGAAATGTTCCATGGAGGTTGAGGCAAGAATTTTTCTTGCTAGATATTATAGTATAAAAAGGAAAGTGACCCTGGTTGGTTATTGCCATAAGAGAAGGAAATGTCAGTATGAGTTATGACTGTGAGATTAGTCATGTAAGTGATTGTAAGCTCTAACTAAAAGAACGCTAAGGATAAAACTAAGCTAGTATGATGAATACTTAGTTGTGTGTGTATGCTTGAGTGCATGGATCTAATGCATTATGAAGCTTCTTGATATGAAGCCTGATATTAATACCAGTTAGGTACAAATGATATTAAATGTGCAAGTGATGCACATGTATGATGTAAGAGTATAAGTATACTAAAATCCCAATATGATTTCCCTGATGAGTGAAACGTGAGGCAAGCATTTCACTTGCCAAGATTGAGTGAATACTATGGATGCATAGCTAACTCCATTATGGGGATTCATGAAAGTTCTATTCCAACTAATAGCATGAGGGGAATGTATTCCATTTCCTCAAGAAATGCTAGTATAAATAGATGAAAGAATAAAAGAGTAAAGGTGCTCTATTTATCATGGTAAGAGGCAAGTGATTACGCCTCTGAACATCACATGAGGAGGATTGTGAATGATTCTAAATTGAGTGATCTTAAAGTAAAGATGCATGTGGGATGTGAAATATACCTATGACAGCTACATGCAGGCTTAGGATTATGAAAATGGTTAAGTACATCATAGATGTAAGTTAACAAAGATGAATGTTTATATTCCTTAAGGGGAATATTTGGTAAACAACTAAAGCTAAGTCAAGGCTAAGTCCTTCATAGATAGCGATGGACATACAATAAGGAAGTTGCATGATGAAGGAGTTCCCTGTGAAGAATCTATGTAAGGACTCTGTCAAAACAACATATTCACAACCTTAATGACTTGTAACACACCCACTATCATAATTTAAAAATTTCGGGGTTAATCTCTCACAAATGAGAAATCCCCAGAATCCTACATTAGCGAAATGTCGAATCCCTGGTTCTATATCGGGATTCGGGGTTTCTTCCATTGGGGTTTTGACACCCATGATGTCTTGGCGACTACAATCACCAATCTCCGATCTCTGATTCACTCCTTGGTTGCCTCAGTCCCACTTGGCTAAGCCTTTGATCCACACGACCGGTTCCTATATGACCATACGACAACTTCTCGTTGGGGTTTCGGAGTTTGCGGTACCGAGGTGCACATGTACTCGGAACTCCCGATCCTCCGATCCCCAATGTGCTCCTAGAGTATTGGCTTTCCGAGCTAAGTCCTAGTCAATACGACCACAACGTTAACAAGACCACAGTCTTAAGTTCTCGTCGGGGTTTGGCGCCTTTCAATGTCATGGCGCACAAGTCCCCTGGACTCTCGACGCGCCTTTACACTGGCTAGCCCCCTTGGCTATACCATGGTCCATGTGACCACTTACCATATGACTGCAGCTGTATAACCTTCCATCGGGGTTTCGACATTTGCAATGACACAAAACACATATACCCGGGGCTCGCGATATCCCGATTCCCGATTCTCTCCAGATGCTCGACACGTGTCCCTTGGATCAACGGCCCGTGATGGTGTCGGAAATTCGCATATCACGGTTTCATAATGCAAGGGTTTCATGTCCTTGAAATCCCCGATATGCTGAACTCCGGCTCTCTGGGATCTCTCGCCACACGTCCTCGCTGATGGACGGTGTTGATCCTGTCGGGAAATCGCGGATCGCGATTTCCTGTTGCGAGTATTCCATGTCCTCGGAAACTCTGATTTTTCGATGCGTCAAACTCCAATAGCACCTTGATCTCCGACACCTGTCCCTCAGATGGACGACTCAGATCTTGTCGGTAAATCGCGGATCGCGATTCCGGGTGGCAAGAGTTCTATGTATTCGAAAACCCTGATATGCCAAACTCGAACTCTCTGGGATCCTCTGCCACGTGTCCCTACTGTTTGGACGGCTCAGATCCCATCGAGAATTCATGAATCGTGACTTCCTATTGCAATGGTTCTACACTCCTAAATTCTCTGATGGGTGAAATCCCGATGCCTCCCAGGACGCCGACACGTATCCTGCCGAGATCAACGATTTGGACTCTTTCTCCGCACACTAGGGTTTAACTCCGACGCAACTTCTCGAGATCTGACGGCTGTCGAGACTATGATCTAAGATCCGACAGTTCAAATCATTTCTCCTGCACGCTCTCCTTCCAGAAGTTATACTTCGTGAAACTCCTCCCAATCCAATGGCTTACGGGATTTCTGCTCCAGATCTGATGGCTTAGATCTCTTCCTCGCATGCCTACCCCTGTGCTTAACCCCTGCGCAACTTCTCCAGACCCAACGACTGACGGGTAATTGGACCGAGATCTAACGGTCTAGATTCGTTCTTTTGGGTCTTGGAGTTTACGATCCCAATTTCTCGTTACTCACGATGGTAGAGGACAAAGGGGCAAGGTATGTAACACCTTCATTACTTCTGTCAATCTAATGGTCGTGAATGACTATGGGTCCTCCAACGAGATCTCATCTGTCGACTTATTACATCTCACAAAACTACTATCTTGGAACCTTAATAGGATCGTTCCTCCTCGTACAGGGTTAATAAGGCCTGTCCATTCGAGTCCTTGTTCTGGGTTCTTAGTGAACCTTTCCAAGGAGTAAATCTCTGTGAAGAGATCCCTACCGGGGCATTCCTAGAAGCAGATAAAGGGAGACAGCTTCCCGAGAATGGCTGGGCATGATTAGATTCATTTATCAACGTAAGTCAAGAACGGTTTCCTTGGTGTTAAGCATATACCAACTCATTCATATCAAGCAATACACGGTCATTCTCATGCTGAAATCATTTACAATTTCACAAGTTCTATGAGTTAACATCTACTCCATATTAACGATTGTTGTACAGACAATTC
>JZKD02S2077922.1:1435933-1446733 GCA_000966675.3 Picea glauca | reverse complement strand
TGATTCTCTTTTATTTTATTGAAAATATTGTAATACTTGAATATCATGGCCAAGTTTACATATGTAATATTAGAGTAACATAAGTTTCTTACAAAGTTTAGCTTACAAAGTATCTTGCAATGCCTTGTTTATCATTAAATTATATTAAAACTCTTTCAAAAGTTATGTTGTTTTCAATCTTTTTGCACTTGATGCTACAAAACATTGGTTGTCGGTTTTTAATAATGTGAATCTAGATTATAAAATGTATTCAAAATATTTTGATGATATTAAATATCAAGGTTGTATAGTTTTAATAATGCAAGTAGATTATAAAGTATATTTAATATTGAGGATATTGAAAGAGTTCTACACATGAAATGATGTTCTTATTAGATGAGATTCTCATATTATAAATAAAATCCATTGGATACGTTGATCTATAACACATTGAATACCATTGCACAACTTCTCAACAAGTGAATGCATATGGTATGTTTGTTGTGTGTACAAGGAAGAATTCCCTCAATCCCTTAGACACCATGCATTTACAAATGCCAACTTTCTCGAGGAGACAATTCCTTTGATTGTTAATGCAAGGAAAATGACATGGAATGTATTTCATCCAACCACACTTCTTTGGGCATGGATGGGCCTATATTGGATTTGATTCCCAGATATATGCTCCCTTAGTTATGCCCTCAAACAAAAATTTCATTCAAAAATTCAATGATTAATATGATTATGTAATTCATGCCAAGTTTTGCATTTTTCTGTGTTCTTCATTTTATAACAAGAGAAAGAAATATTCATTGCTAAGAGTCATTTATATTTGGACTAGATTGACAAAACACATCTTGAAACCATCTAATGAGACCTAATGATAATGGGTAAGTTAATCTCCCCCTATGCTTCACATGTCCTACATATTGTCATGAGTCTTGGTCACATCTCTGTGTAAGACATGAGTGACCTACTTCACACATATTGACCAAAGTTATCGAATGCTTATCTTATTGATGATATTTATATTCATATAATATAACTTCAAATTGACAACTTATTAGATTTGTGTAAGACATGAGTGACCTACTTGTGTAGTAAACTGCTAAAAAAGTAACCAGTCTCCCACTTTGTGGTATTTTCCAATGTCTTCCACTTTGGTGGTCTTTTCTAATTGTAGAGACCTATAATTGCATCCTTTCTCAATTGTAATATTCAAACTTCTACCTCCCTCTCTCAATCTCTAGTATTTCATATTCTTATGTCCCATCTCTAAGAGATAACTTTACAATTGTTCCTCTTCTTTACATGCCAGTTGAACAATCAATTCAACTTCTACATGTCATTTGATGCCCACTTCCTAATGACAATGAATTAGTTCAATAGTTATTGTCAATGCACATACACATGTTGCTTTTGATCTTGTAATCCCTTGTACATTTTGTCAATTCATTGAGGTTAATATATGCACCCTCAAAGAAACCATTAGGATTTATCTATTCCATGGTAACGTTGAGTGCTATTCTACCAAGAAACCCAATCAACTACGTCCTAAACCATTCAACTACTCATAGACCATACCGCATGAAGAATTGACCAATAAACATTCTTTAGAACCTTTTAAGTTTTTGTTGACACGTTGTAGAAACATGCATCAATTATTTCCATTAATTATCTCAGTGTGATCTTCAAGTCAATTATGCATAGTTCAATAAATCTATCACTTCCATATTAGGTCGGTTCTCTCCTAGTGGAACTTCCCAACAAAACTTCCTACTTAGCCACACTCTGACCTAATTGACTATTTGACTTCCTACACGATTCAACACATAATAACATATCCATTACATTGACTAGTAGGGCATAAGGTTCCATTTGAAGCTCTATTTTTACTAGTTTTGTAAATACTTTATGACACTTTCCTATATCCCTTGGATTTATTCATCATTTGAGATCTTTGATAGTATATACAAATATATTTATTTTTTTAGGGAGGTTGATATTTACAAGATTTTGTGTGTTGGTCTAATTTACTAGTATATAGTTAAATCTATAGTTATATAGTTGTGTATACTCCCTTGTCTATGATTCTTTTAGGAAAATTATCATAATTTTAGTTAAATCTATTACTTTCTTTCCTTAGATTGAGCTTAGAGTGATTTTCCTTTTGTTTTGGTTGCATCACTCAATTCTACTTGGGAGTTAGTTCTTGTTCATGTTATTTTTTATTTTCAATACAAGATCCACCTATGGAGAGGAAAATTGTTACCTCTATAAAGTCATTGTCTAGGAATGAATCATAAAGAAAAAATGAATAGGGGCTATCATTGAGATGTGTTGGAGCAAGGAAGGGTTGTATGAATGATCAATCATCTCAAGAACTATGGGTCGCATTAGGCTAGGTTGCATTTATATTTGGTTCAATCCTTTGAGGTTGCACATAGAACACATTATATAAGGTGAAGTGACTAATAGGACAATCCAATCTACTCTTAATTCTCCCTTAGAATTTTTACTCTTGATTTGACACATTTATTAGCAATTTATTTGAAAGATTATGATATGATGATGTGACTCCTCTAGTAGAACAAAATATTTTAATCATGGTGGCATGGGTGTTACCCATTGAGGCATACCTACCTACCATAAATGCTTCTCGATTATATATATTAGGACTTAGTAACTTTTGGATCATTCCATTTGTAAGTTTTAGATGATTCAATTGTAGGTTTTCAACGATTCAGTGGAAGTGTTCACTCCTTGAACATTTTTTTTTTTGCCTTAATGCACATTCAGAGTAGTAGTGAAAGAGTCCTCCAAGATTCAAGAAGGCATTATGTGGAAATTAAATATCAAAATTGAGACCAAGAAGAAATAATTCATCCTAGATGAAATCATGGATCACAAAATCACACAAACTAGAGACTCGAGGACCATGTCGAAACTACAAAGCTAATAAACCATGATTGCTTGGCTGGAAAAGTGTTCCTAGAGTTACAGTCAGATGTCTATCAACGGATAGTCAAGACCAAAATGCTCCAATGAAGAGGGAGTTCATGTCAGCCTCTCAAGAGTTGTAGAGTTCCATGCTCATGAGTGTGATGAAGGCCCTTACCTTCAATGGCACAAGGGAAGTCCCTCACTGCATCAAGCTCTTACTATCAAATCCATAGTGACAACCTCCACATGGGTAGATCTTATCCTTTCAACTTATGAGCCATGAAGGATTTAATAGGTCCTTTCAACACAATGTTCCATAATAAGATAAGGATAAAGAAGAATAGAGAAACAATTTGTATGTTAAGTATGTTGCCAAGCTAGGCAATAAGGGTGTAGAAACAAAGGACATCAACATCCTAGTTATCGAAATGGTCACACAAATTTTAAATTGTCTCATAATAAGAAATCCCTATATGTGTAAGTCCAAATTGGACACCATGTCTTCTACAAATACATGCATGCAGTCCACCACACTCAACTAGTGCCAGTACTATGTGAATGAATTTGTGTATGAGTTGTGGGATGCTCAAGCTACAAGCTACCCTTTCAAATATGGTTATATCCTGACAACTTTCACCATTTCACATTGCATGCCCCCAGTAGGCTGCAAAAACATTTGTTTCAAGAGAAGGGGCTTATTGTCCACAATGTTTTCTCCCTAGAACGTCGAAAAAGTCGTAGGCTGCAACAACATTTTTTTGTATGCAGGCCACCACACTCAACTAGTGCCAATACCATGTGAATGAATTTGTGTATGAGGCGTGGGATGCTCAAGCTACGAGCTACCCTTTCATATATGGCTATATGCCGGTAGCTTTCACCATTTCATATTGCATGCCCCCAGTAGGCCGCAACGACATTTGTTTCAAGAGAAGGGGCTTGTTGTCCACAATGTTTTCTCCCTATAACATCGAGAAATTCCTAGTAGGCTGCAACAACATTTGTTTTGAGAGAAGGGGCTTATTGCCAACAATGTTTCCCCCCCTGGAAAGTCGAAAAAGATGAGTATAACATCAACCTAAATAAAAGATGTTTATAAGCATGGTACAACAATATAGTCATGGCCACGCGAGACAACATCAAAACACTTATGTACCTCTTTGATAACTACGATCTGTGATAACATTCAACATGGATACAAACTACTATTATACTACGCCCAATATTCCCATGGCTGACTAAGTTGATATTTCACCATTTCCAATCATCCTCTTAGATGATGTAATTGTAGGGAGATATATACTTGGCCAAGTTATGAAGAAGGAAGCACTAGATGGTGTGATATTTCTATTTCCACAAACTGATGGTCAGTCCCAGGGTTAAGGAATTGGAATGAGGATGTTGATGATAAGGTCGGTGTTCTTCATGTACCTCAATTGCCATAAGTCACGCAGGACAAAATCTGAAATAATGTTGTTGGAAGTCCATGGAAATTTGGCCAATATCTTACACATATGATGTCATTACAAAAATGTTTTCGACACATCAACCATTAAGTGTGAAGCCACCTGATATTCCAAAGAGAAGCCCCCAAAACTCTACGGCGTTACATTGTCTGATTGTGTAACAACAAGATCTTGTTTTTGTGCTTACAACCTTAAGAGATTATACACAGGTGGAACTTGCAATTTTAGTTCTCAACTCTTCCATAGTCCCAAGTTGGTGAATACGATTACAATTACATTTCCATATAATCGTCAATATTT
The DNA here is from genome assembly GCA_000966675.3 of Picea glauca. NCBI lineage: Eukaryota > Viridiplantae > Streptophyta > Pinopsida > Pinales > Pinaceae > Picea > Picea glauca. Next base: position 1,442,045 of record JZKD02S2077922.1, on the reverse strand, counting down.
ACTTTCAACTTGTAAGCTATAAAATTTTACTATATTATAGGTAATGGATTTTAATATTATATTAATGATAATTTATACAATAAAAATGATTCTCTTTTATTTTATTGAAAATATTGTAATACTTGAATATTACGGTTAAGTTTACATATGTAATATTAGAGTAACATTTAAGTTTTTTACAAAGTTTAGCTTAAAAAGTATCTTACAATGCCTTGTTTATCATTAAATTATATTAAAACTCTTTCAAAAGTTATGTTGTTTTCAATCTTTTTGCACTTGATGCTACAAAACATTGGTCATAGGTTTTTAATAATGTGAATCTAGATTATAAAATGTATTCAAAATATTTTGATGATACTAAATATCAAGGTTGTATGGTTTTAATAATGCAAGTAGATTATAAATTATATTTAATATTGAGGATATTGAAAGAGTTCTACACATGAAATGATGTTCTTATTACATGATATTCTCATACTATAAATAAAATCCATTGGATACCTTGATCTATAACACCTTGAATACCATTGCACCACTTCTCAACAAGTGAATGCATATGGTATGTTTGTTGTGTGTACAAGGAAGAATTCCCTCAATCCCTTAGACACCTTGCATTTACGAAGACCACTTTTCTCAAAGAGACAATTCCTTTGATTGTTGATGCAAGGAAAATGACATGGAATGTATTTCATCCAACCACACTACTTTGGGCATGGATGGCCCTATATTGGATTTGATTCCCAGATATATGCTCCCTTAGTTATGCCCTCAAACAAAAATTTCATTCAAAAACTCAATGATTAATATGATTATGTAATTCACGCCAAGTTTTGCATTTTTCTGTATTCTTCATTTTATAACAAGAGAAAAAAATATTCATTGCCAAGAGTTATTTATATTTGAACTAGGTTGACAAAACACATCTTGAAACCATCTAGTGAGACCTAATAATAATGGGTAAGTAAATCTCCCCCTATGCTTCACATGTCCTACATATTGTCACGAGTCTTGGTCACATCTCTGTGCAAGACATGAGTGACCTACGTGTAGTAAACTGCTCAAAAAGGAACCAGTCTCCCACTTTGGTGGTCTTTTCCAATGTCTTCCACTTTGGTGGTGTTTTCCAATTGTAGAGGCCCTTTGACTAAATGAATAATTATAATGAATGCTTCATTTTGGATGATAAAGTCTAATTTATAGAAATAAAAGAGTCTTAGATGGGAACTAATTATTATACTCATTTATTCCTTCATACATATTGACCAAAGTTATTCAATGCTTATTTTATTGATGATATTTATATTCATATAATATACTTCAAATTGACAACTTATTGGATTTGTGTTGGATATGTAGGCATAATTTAAACATGGTAGGAACTATGTGAGGAAACAAGGAATTATAATGTTATGAGGGCCATGTAACCTAACACTAGTGATATATGCACTCATCGTAGAAACATTTTCTAATGAAAACCCATATCATATGGGAGTTTTTATGTTAGAAATAGCATTTTATCCCTACCTTCTAGTTAACAAAAACTCTTTATAAGTAAATTGATATTTCATTGAATTTCTATTTAATAGTATTTTTAATGGTATATCAATATTATATAGAGTGATCTCCTCCAATCTCAAATGATTTAGCCAAGAATTGGCATATTTATGCCAACCCCCATTAAGCAATAGGTAGCAAATTTTCTCTCCTGTTAGTAGTCTCTTGTGCCTGTACATGAGGTACCTAGTTTTATTCATTCTCTTAATGGGGGAACAACTAATTTTATATGAGGATAGGATATGTTACTTATGCTATTAATTATAAGATTATAAATTATAAACACTTTTGAATTTTCTCAGTATTTCTCCATGATTATATAGAAATTCTACAACCCAAATCTTCAAATCCATATATATAATATAACAAGATTGATGAGTGTCTCAAAAGGGGTTTATTTTTTTCCCAGAGCCAAAATTCATACGATTTACAATTTTTTCAAGGTAAAAATAGGCTTTGGACATGGAGGGATATGATGTTAGGTTTAATAATAAAAAACAAATAAACTCGAAACTATATCAAGCAAGGGAGTTAGGGAGTTTATAGTTAAGAGATTATTGTGAAAATTTTGTGGTTTTATCTTATGTCACTTATCCCTTTAATCATCAGTCTGTGCCTGAGCAGTCAGCCAAGAGCTGAATCAACGGTCGTCACTTCGGTGTTTAAATACCTATAGATTCAAATGCCCTACTTTTCTGTGCATGGATGATGAGTGAAGGATAAGAATATGCCATGCTATCTATGGACCCCTTATCTTTTAGTTGATTGATTCATGGCTGAATGTTTAGTCATTGCGTCTTCTTCTTTGATGTGGATTGTGAATGATAAGCCTCTGAGTGGAATGATAGTCCCTTTGCGAACCGAACTTTGATTTCAATGAGTTCTATGTGTGAGTTTTATTGATTATTGTGAAAAGTTTGTGGTTTTATCTTCTGTCACTTATCCCTGGTTGAATGACCAGTATTTTCACCTTCTAATGAGCGAGTACCTCTGTGGCTTGATCATTTAAAACTTTGATTTACCTCTGCGTTTTTAATTGCTTGAACTTGTGTACATCTCTGGATTTTTATTGATAAAATTTGCATCGTGGATAGATATTGAGGAGTGATGTCGACACGAGATTATCCAAACATTCCTCGCAAATGCTCTAGGCATTCTCAAGAAGGAAGAACAAAAACTCCTTCTTCAACTGAGACTCCGAGACCAATAATCTTGTCAGAGACAATTTTCAAACGAGTCTTTAAATAGATCAATTGTGGAACCTGCTCAAACCATTGTTATAGATGCAACCTTCTTAGGTAGGTTGCGCATCAATACTCCTACACCTGAGAATGTAGGGAATAGCTATGGACAAGAGAATATTTCTGGTAAGTTTCTTAAATTTTGTTTATTTTTGTTGAATTTTGTTGTATTTAAATTTATGTGAAGTTAAATCTTGAAGTTACTTTCAAATGTGTGTGTAGGTAATCAATTTAGAGCAAGGGGCAATAATGAGAGTGGTTGTCACGAAGATTCAAATGTCGGTGAAAAGGGTTAAGGTGGATTTAGGAGGCCACGTTATGAAGAACCAAAATATTACACACCAACATCCACCTATCCTTCAGATGTTGGCGATGAACTTCCCTGGGAAGGGAATACTGTAACAATGACGCTTGAGCGATGCTCAGGTGTTAAAAAGAGGTTGGAAAATGATTTGGTGGTCTTGGAACTTCCTCGGGAAAGAAAAAAAAGTTTACAAATTGTTTTTCATTCGCTGAAAAACTTTATGGATGCATATCAAAAGATGGAGCCAACCACTGACAGTTTTGTCAATCTAACTAGGTAGAGAAAGTCATAGGTGATGGGTCCGGATAAATTGGAGACAGTAAAAAACAGATTTCAAAAGAAGATGCCATCTCCATGTTCAATTTCAAAGAGGGCCCAAAGCGGAAAATGTTGAAGGTGCAATATTTTAAGCACCCTGACTTTGTCGGACATCTGTATAACAAATTTTTGGCAGAATATGGGAAATTGCCATGGAATGATCAGGTTCCACACTATTTTGCAAGGCACTTTTTTGCGGAGTTTTTCTTGCACATGCACCCAGATTATACTAGTCTATCGTCCAAATATTATGGGACTGGTAAATGACATACATATGATCGTAAAGGGGCATATCGAAGTACCTCACCCAACCGGGGTATTTGCATCACTTTCATAGTTCCAGGCTACATTAGAAGTTGGAAAAGAGGCTAGGATTGCAATCGAGGAAAATTTGGAAGCTATGTTTTATGGTGTTGATGTTGGCATGAAGTGTCAGAGAGCAGAAGCCAAATCCCGAGCCACATTTGTTGATAAAACAGATGCATACTTAGATGCAATGTCAGCAGAAGAAGTTTTGGAGTATGCAAAATTTTGTCGGGATGGTTGGAAGAAGGTTACTCAGAATGATGATCCGAATCACAGATTGGTATGTGATCCATTTAAGAAAATTTTGATGCATTTTATGGTAGTTTACTTCGAGTTCTAGATTTAGATATCCTTGTCTCTATAGAAATAATCGAGTTCTTCTTTCCATTAATTGTAGTTTGGAGATATGTTAAACGAATCTCCAGTCGGTAGGGGACTTGATTCGACAAGTTTTAATTTGGATGGATTGAATTGGTTATGTTTTTTCTAATAGTTGTTCAATCTCCACTCTTTTGAATAAGATATTAACAACATTTATAATTTTGTATAATTGTGAACACATTGAATCCTAGTTTTAGTTCTTAGTTGTGTTGTTCACAGCCCTCTATTCCATCTATTCCATTTCCTGGTACTTGGGCTGGCTTGTCTCAATTCTCAGTGGGAGAGTTTGAAGAGAGTGGGAGTTCACAGGTATCATTTAATGTCTTAAAATCATTTAAATTTAATGTGTTATATAATCATTTGAATATAATTTTTTAAATTTTCAAATTTGAAATGTGTTATATAGGCTAATGTGGAGAAGAGAGTACATGAGAGTGTCATCATAAGGGAGATTGGGATTGAGAAAGAACCCAGATTAGGAAAGGATGTGTCCATTCAGGATGATTCATAAATATATGTTCTTGACTTTTATCAAATTTTTGCTTTGTCAAATTTATATTTTTGCCTTTCCTCAATTATTTTGAATTATATAGAACCCCTAGATAAGTTTGTCATTGTATTAAATGGTGTACATTCAAACTTATTTAAGGTTAGATCATGATGAAGACCTAATTTTTAACTTGAATATGTTTGAATATTTGAGAATAGATTCTATTCCACATCAGAAAAGAGAAAGTTTCTAAATTTTCCTCGATTGTATTCATTGTTTTCTTGTCCAAGAATGGTGTAATATTATATGAGAACATCTATTCCACTGAAGAAAGAGAAGATAAGTATTTTTTGGAGGAATGGTTTTTAAAATGGAGATTTGTGAACTTTTTTAGATAATAAGTAGTTTTTTGGAAGAATTACTTAATATAGAGATTTATGAATCCCTTAGTTTGATTATATGACCACTGTAGAAGAAGAAGAGAAGTATTTAACTGCTAAGGAGATTAGTATTTTATTGTTGTGTAAATATGATCAAATAACAACACCTAGGATGAGAATTACATCTAAGGATTTGAGATTTTATCCACAAGGAGAATTTCCTGAAGGATTTTGGACTTTATCCACAAGGAGATAAGTATTTCTTTGGAAGAATGACTTAACACATGGAGATTTGTGAATTATCTTCATACACAGTTCTATATTTATTTTCAGATTATTATCTAACTCTAACTCACAATCTATTTTACCAAGAACACAATAACATCACTTGGGATGAGAATTTCACCTGATGGATTTGGGACCTTATCCATAAGGATAATTTCACCTCAAGGATTTGGGACCTTATCCACAAGGAGAATTTTACCTCAAGGATTTGAGACGTTATCTACAAGGAGATAAGTATTTCAATGGAAGAATGATTTAATATGGAATTTTGTGAACTTTCTTCATACATAGTGAACTATATTTATTTTCATATTATTATATAACTCTAATTCATTTTTTTTTTACCAAGAACATAATTTTTTTTAAATTTTTTTTAAAGATTTTAGATAAGAATTACAAATTATTTAAATCATGTACTCTTAATTGGAGAGTAACTAGATCTTAAATATGTTTAACTGTGGTCGGTTATGTTATTATTACTTATTGTTTATTTAATATTTAGTTACAGTATATATGCTAATATGTGTTATTTGTTTTTTTATTATGTTTTTTATTTTTACAGATCTGTCTAAATTATATTTGGTGGAAAATATGTTTACAATATATTTTGTGGGAAAGTGTATGTTGGAGGATGATAGTTAACTCTTTTGGTATGTATGTCAATTTTATTTAAATACAACTTTTAAATTCTATATTATTTCGCTTGTTTGAATTGTAAAAATTTAATTTTTGAAATCTTTTTTTTGCAGGTTTGAATTTCATGTATGAAGTGATCTATCTTAAAGCGATGGCTTAGAGTCCAGAATTTTGGAGTTAAATGTCTTTTTTTTTGTTATCATCCTAAAATGGATGT
>JZKD02S2077922.1:1386807-1429399 GCA_000966675.3 Picea glauca | reverse complement strand
AATTCAAAGCCTTGATAAGAGAACCCTTCTGTAAGGAAGATTAAGATACTCAGGTCAGATAATGAAGGAGAATATACCTAAAAAGAGTTCGTGAACTTATGCAAAGATGTTGGGATCAAGATTCCCAACAAAACAGTGTAGCTGAATGGAAGAACAGAACCATGCTGGAAGCTGTGAAGATCAAGATCTTCCTATGTGCTTATGGGCAGAAGTAGCAATGAAAATTGTTTATGTGTAGAACCGATTGCCCCATAGTGCACTTGGGCTCAATACACCAGAAGAGATGTTCACCGAAAAGAAGCCATAGATAAGCCATCTCAAAAATATTTGGCTATACATTGCTTATTCATATACCTAAAGAAAAGAGAAACAAGTTGGACCCTTCAGGAAAGAAGGGAATATTTTTGGGGTCTCCAAGGCCTTTAGAATCTACATACCAGGTCACCACCACATTCAGATCAGTAGGGATGTGACCATTGATGAAGAAGAATCACTTAAGAAATCAAGAATATTCCAGCTTGAAGAAGTATATGAAGAGGAACCTGTAAATCCCAGAATTGCAGAATCAATGAGGGAAGTTCCCAGAGCTGCAGAACCAGTGAGGGAAGTCATAACTTCCCCTGATGAGGAACTTCTAGAAGACCATGATATAGTAGAAGTTCAAGAACCTCCTCAAATGACCTTCTCCCATAAAAGAAATCATGCTTGGGCAAGAGAGCTTATTCAAGATGGAGAGAAGTATGTTGTTCCAGAAGGAACCTCGAGACAGGTGAAAATACCAAAGCCATTCTCCAATTAAATGGCTTTGATATGTGATCTCCCAAATGAAGAGCCTACCTTCTCTGAAGAAGCCATTCAGAGAAAAGAATGGGCAGATGCCATGACAAAGGAATACCAATCCATAATGAAGAACGAAGTATGGGAAATAGTTCCTAGATCGAAGAATAAAGATGGGGTATCCTACAGATGGCTCTTCAAAATAAAACATGCTACTAATGGAAGTATTGAGAAGTATAAAGCAAGATTTGTCACTCATGGATTTTCCCAGAAGGAAGGCATTGACTATGAAGAGACATTCACTCCTGTAGCCAGATACACTTCGATTAGGACCATCATAGCTCTTGCAGCTAAGATGAAGTGGAAGCTGCATGAGATGGATGTGAAGAGAGCTTTCCTGAATGGTGTTATCAAAGAGAAAGTGTATATAGAGCAACCCCAAGGATTTGAGGTTGAAGATAGGAAGTCTCATGTCTGCAGATTGAAGAAAGCCTTATATGGATTGAAGAAATCTCCCAGAGCTTGGTATCGCCATATAAATAGTTTCTTGAAGAGCTTAGGATTTACCAAGAGTAAAGCAAACTCAAATATCTACTTCAAAATTATGGATAATGAACCAGTAATATTACTACTGTATGTGGATGACTTATTCTTAACTGGAGAAGAAAAGATCATCCCTGAATGTAAAAAGAGACTTGTCGCATAATTTGAAATGAAAGACCTTGGTCTAATTCATTACTTCTTAGGCCTTGAGGTATGTGAGAGTCCAAAAAGGATCTTCCTTAACCAAGGGAAGTACATAGTCGAAATCTTAAAGAGATTCGACATGCTAGAATGCAAGCCCATGATTACACCCATGGAAGAAAAGCTGAAGTTGTTGTTCGATACTTCGTCAGACTTGATAGATGCCACCCTGTATAGACAGATTATTGGATCGTTGATGTACCTGATGAACACCAGACCATATATTTGTTTTGTAGTGAACACCTTGAGTCAGTTTCTGGTAGAGCCCATACGTGTTCACCTAGTGGCTGAAAAACATGCGATGAGGTACCTTAATGGTACAATGGATTATGGTCTCAGCTATGATGGAGATCATGACTTCACATTGAGTGGATATACTGATGTATATTGGGAAAGAAGCGTTGCAGATAGAAAAAGCACTTCTGGATGTTGTTTCAGTTTGGGATCAGCCATGATCTCATGGTAGAGTAGGAAGCAATCTAGTATTGCTCTTAGCACAACGGAAGCAGAGTACATTGCCGCATGTTCTGCTAGTTGCGAAGCTATATGGCTTCGAAAGTTGTTGACTGGCCTATTTGATTTGAAGATGAGAGAAACCGTGATTCTATGTGACAACCGGTGCATAAAGATGATAGAGAATCATGTATTCCACAACAGGTCGAAGCACATAGAAACCCGCTATCATTTCATCCATGACATGGTATAGAGAGGAGCCTTGAAGCTCCAGTACATTAGCATGGATGAACAGGTTGTTGACATGTTGACCAAACCTCTATCTCATGTAAAGTTTGAACACTTTCGAGATAAGCTTGGTATAGTCCGAAAAGACCCTCCCTGAAAGGGGGAGTATATATATTTATTCCTTTCTTCTGACCTCGCTGTTAGATGTAAAGCAAGATGAGTCATTGCTTATGACCTCGCTATTAGACGTAAAGCATGATGTTGTGTGTTCCTTGCTTCTGACCTCACTGTTAGACGTAAAGAAAGATGATTCATTGCTTCTGACCTTGCTGTTAGATGTAAAGCATGACGTTGTGTATTCCTTGCTTCTGACCTCGCTGTTAAATGTAAAGCAAGATGAGTCATTGCTTCTGACCTCGCTGTTAGACGTAAAGCAAGATGAGTCATTGCTTCTGACCTCATTGTTAGATGTAAAGCAAGATGAGTCATTGCTTCTAACCTCGCTGTTAGACGTAAAGCAAGATGCTGTGTGATTCCTTGTTTTTGACCTCACTGTTAGACATAAAGCAAGATGATTCATTGCTTCTGACCTTGTTGTTAGACGTAAAGAAAGACGTTGTGTGTATTCCTTTCTTCTGACCTAGTTGTTAGATGTAAAGCAAGATGATTCCTTTCTTCCGACCTCATTGTTAGACGTAAAGCAAGATGATGATGTGTTCCTTGCTTCTGACCTAGTTGTTAGACATAAAGCAAGATGATTCCTTTCTTCTGACCTTGTTGTTAGACGTAAAGCAAAATGATGATGTATACCTTGCTTATGACCTAGTTGTTAGATGTAAAGCAAGATGTGACTGACACTGAGCAACCATCTTATCAGCTGTGACATTGAGCCAGTGTAGTACTGTGATGTGCCAGCCTAGTGCTGTGATGAGGTATCATTTTTACTGATACATATTGATGCAGATGATGATGGCATTCTTTCGAGAATGACGATGCTACCGATGAAGAAAACTTTCAATGACTCGTAAATATGCTAGCCAATGTTCCAAGATGATATTGATGATACTGTCCTCCCGATGCCACTAATGATGTAGACCTCTCTTGCCTGATCCTGTTGAAGAATACCCTTCTTGTTAAGGGGGAGTGTTGAAATAATGTAGCTGCAAAGAGTATTCTTATTATTATTGTTATTTTATTCATAGGGTTAATCCCCATTGTGGATTAATCATGTCGGTAATTGTATTAGGACCAAATCCCCTTTTGTGGATTGGTCAATAGACAATTATAATAGGAAGAATAAGAAGTCTTCCCCAGTAGTTAATACGAAGACCCAGAAATATAATAAATGTGGGTTTACCCACCCAGATTAAGAAGTCGGCCCTGCCAGTGAAGAGACACTTCACACATGCCAGAACTTGTATAAATAAAGGAGGCTAGCACCTCATTTGAACATAACTCACTTGCTCAGTTTGAGAGACAAGTTATGATCTATTACCAGCAAAGGAGAGAGGGAGAAGAGTGGTGCATCTTTTAGAGAGGACTTTCTGTATTGGTTTGAGTTATCTCTTGACATTGTATTGACAATTTATGATAAGAAAGTTTTTGTTGGGTTTTCTTCCCCTAGAGGGTTTCCCAGGATAAATGTTGTGTCTCTTGTGAATGTGTATTTCTCAATGATCTTGTTCTTGTGTTTCTCTTATATATTGAAATGTAAAGAACTATAATAATGGCATAAACATTAACATCAACTACAGACAAAATTGTCCCTGGTGAAAACACTTCATGGGATTGTTTGAATTGTAGATCTTGCCATCGAGCTCTATGTGAGTGCTTGGTGTATTTATATATTTCCTCCTCAAAATTCTTCAAAAATTTTATCACACTGATATTATCTACCTTCAAATCAATCCTTTTGGAAATAACATTTGAAGAATGTGGAGCCGTGTTGCTCATATATTGATATCTCTTCCAATTGACTCTTATATTAGAAAATGATTTATCATTCATATCAATATGATACTTTGAATGAAACAAACTTAGATTTCCACAACAATCACATTTCTTTCCACCAACACATTTTTTTTGTAAAATAAATCATCATATTCTCTTTCACATAGAATTTCAGATATAAAAACACGGAATGTGGAAGGAGGAGGTGAACCTGGCCATAAAGTTTTACCAAAATCCAAAAAAGTGTCATAATACAACTCAAACTTCACGTGATAACAACAACAACACATGTGACAGGCAGTGATGGGTCTAACAAACCATGGTTTTTGTTGCACAGATGTATTGATGGAAATTTTAATTTCTTTGTGTTCTTCTTTGAACTTATTAAACAACTTTACTTGTGTCATTGGCAATATATGTTTTGGATGTTCTTCATATTTATTTTGTGCTATTCTTTGTCGCAACACATCCCTTGTATGTGGTGAAACACGAGATTCTTCCAACCAACAATTACGGGCCAATTCTTTAACATTTTCTGCAAGTATATCTTTGTAGGGTTGTCTAGAAATCACTGTCCAACAAGCCAACTCATCATTTACATCTATTTGGAAACAAAATTTTCTATGTTTGTGCAATGTTTTTCTTGACGTTCCCATCGTTTTTTCCATGTGTCACGTCAAACGGTCTTTTATATTGCTATATGAAACAACTGTTGTTTGTATCGCTCTACGTGCAACACGAACATCTTATTTTCAAGATTTTCCAAAAGCTTTTAACCCACTAGTTATATTGTTAAAGACATTTTCTGTCACCTTTGTATCCTTTGTCGACTTTTGAATACCCAATAATGATGTAGCTTCTTTTAACTTTCTTGACTTCATTAGACAAAGTAAAAGTTGAGCTTGTACTGTTACCGATTCATCTTTGAAAAACATATTATACATATTCTTAGTTCGATATCTTATATAATGCTTAGCTTTTTTCTTCCCAAATTTGTCAGTATCAACATTTTCTAATATTTCATCATCAATGTTGATAGATTCTCCTGCATATTTCAATTTAAATGTTATATTAAAAAACATAACATGAACATAAATTCACTAAATTATATATATTTGAGTGTTCATCTTGTATTATCTAAATTTATGTACATACCTATAAGTGATTCATCTTATGCTTCAATTTTGGTTTCAACATCTTCTGCTTCAATTTCGGTTTCAATGTCTTCTTCGACATTATTAGACAAATCTATTTATGTAAATTTTGAAAAACGTCGATTTGTAATTACAATCAATTATATTAAATTTACAATATTTTAAATTTGAATTCTATACTTTGAATTCTGTAATTTCTAAATACAGTCCCAATGTGTGTCATGTGCTCGATCATCATATGTGCATGCATACCTGGTTGAACTTCTTCTTGTAGAAAATCTCTATTGACATTATCATCATTTGTTTCTTGAATATTTGCACGTTCTTGTTTCTTTCTCCGATAAAGCTCTTTCCTTTGTTCGATTTGGCGAGTATCATCTCAAGTGTGATCATATTTTCTCTTGCGCAAACTTTTGTTTTCCATGACTTTTATAGTTATCTGTAAAATATATGTTCAACAAAGACTTCATCTTGAAAAAATGCTCAATGTTTATCTTTCAACATATAAATTGTTATTCCAATAAAAACTTGAACAAACATCAATTACCTTATTCAACAAAAACCAAAAATATGATTCCAAACTTTGTTTAAGTTCTCTAGAAAACCACCATGTATCGATATTGATCTTCCGATTAAGCCTATGGAACAGAGGGAAGAAATAAGGAAAGAACAGAATACAACTACAATCAGTAATATAAATTCTTTGAAAACCCTATCCCTGAGCTTATATCTATCTGTCCATCCGATGAATTGTGTTAAATGTGTTTGGCCGAAAGCCTATTTATACAATTTGGTGTGAAATGAACGATACGACATGTCTTTTCATTTTTTCCAACAGACGAAATTCTCTCAACAACCTTTCGGCTGAAAGAATGTTTTTTTGGCTGAAAACCTTGGAAACAGTTCAGATTCGATGGTTTCCATTAGATTTTAGTCTTTCGGACGAAATATTAGTTTTTTGGCTGAAAGATTATTTCGGTCGAAAAAAGGGAATTGGGACTAAAAACTAAAACCAGAGAATTTCCCCAAGCTTAACTGAACTTCAGAGGTTGCGGACTCCTGCAAATACTGAGAATTTGGTTTTGAAAATGATACCAGCATTTCCAAAATTGAATCTACTTTCAATTCTTATAATTTGTTTTCAGTTTCTTTATTTTTATCTAATTTTATTTAATTTTAAAAAAGAAACACTACATAATATTTTCAACAGACATTATGATTCACTAAATTGAAATATCAGTATCTCTAAAACTATAAAATGAAAAAATTTGAAAAAAAATATATTCATAATCCTTAAACTGTTCTTTTCAAAAGGGTATATTTAAATTTTAGTTTTAAGTAAAAATTAAGATAGATACAAGGTGTAGAAAAACATGTGTTTAAAATTTGCAACGTTTTCAGCTTGGTCAACTTCAAAAAATTCTAGAAATTATAATATTCATCCGTTAGATTCAAAATTATAGTCATAATAAAATAGATTCTATGTAGATTGTTGCAATATATTTCATTTCTTAAAAACATAAGTTTAATAATAGATACATTGTTGTAGAAAAAAGTAACTCATTACCATTCCTTTCATGTTTAAGGAATATACTGTTAAACAATTGTCAAATTGACATATCAAATCGTGATAAAAAAAATTTGAAAAATAGTCATTGGAAAGATAACACAATTCTTCACAAGTTTTGTTTTTACTGTAAAGTGAAATTCTAAGCAAAAAAAATACTTTTGTATGCCAAAAGTTGAAGAACTTGTGAAAATACAGTTTTTTTTCTCATAAAACAAGCAAAAGTGTAACCCATCTTCATGATTTCACCCTGTTGTTTCTCCAAATTCTAAGTAATCCCCATTGGAATCGATTGCTCCTAAGAAAAACCCTCAGACTTTGTAGAGAAATCCTTGTATGCCAAAGCACTCACATTAGAAAAATAATTTTTTCTCATTTGTTAGATAGTAGCATGACTGATATACCTCTTTAAGTCGTGTTTAAAATTCAAAAAGTATAATTTTTGAGATTTTATTCAAATTTCAAGACAAAAACTAGAAGAAGCTAGAAGAAGTGATTGATAATAACATATATCAAACTAATATTCAAATAATTTATAAGAAAGTAAGAATTAAAGAATATGGTCAAAGCGAACCACAACTACAAATATAAATATTGATCAAGATAGATTTACACCATCAGAATCAAACTTTTAATGACTAAAAGAAACATGTAAATTCTAATGCCAAATGACCATTTATCTATATAGTATATAGTAGTTTCTACTAATTATATTGACTTGCACCACACATCATATATGAGCTTGACTTAAATTCAATTGCTTCGTGGCATATCCTCTAAATTCATAACAAGAACATTTCTATATATAATTTCAAATGATCGTCATTCTTAAGAGGTTGTCAATATTTCCAAGGAGGGGGCCATTATATCTATGAGGCCCTTTGGGTTGTCTCTTCCATTGTCATCACTTTTCTTTTTATTTGCAACACTCTCTAACTAAGCAAGTACTGCATAATTCCATCTATCATTGTTATCTACAGGTACAATGGAAACATCTAGTCCTTCAAGTGGGTGCTGCAATAAAGACGAATAACTGTTCTTTCTGTAAACTAGAGAGTCAAAGAAGTATATATGAAACAATCAAGGAAAAACAAAACAAAGGAATAAATGTTGTTAATGAATCGATAAACAATGCACTCGCATGTATCTATTTTCAACTTATTAAGTGTTGTGTTTGTGTCAGGTGTATCAAATATGACACAACAATGGCTACATGGGTAACAAACCTCTAAGAGTTGAACATCTCAACTATTCCATTGAGATCAAAAACCATTATAACAAGAGTTGCATGGTAGCTTAGTCGCTGCCAAGTAAATTTGGAAATGAAGATCATAGTTAACGCCCTATAATTATTGATGATGATGATTAATTTGAAACATGAATAATATGCTAACAAATGAGCTAGTTTCATAATCTTAAAAGAAATCAGCTTCTTAAAAGAATTCGACATAGACTCACAAGGGATGGAGAAAGCCTTATTGCTCCATGATGACACATAGTTTATAGATTTGTCATAACCGGTACTGGACAAAATATCTTACCATGATTTTACTTTAATGTAGCTGCCATATAGTTTTGGGATTAATCTGAATTTCCTTCTAATTAAGCTAAGCAAACTAAATGCAAATCTTATTTAAAAAATAAAAAATAAAAATAAATATTTCACATTTTATAATATATATTTTAATATATATAATATTTTACTATCTTAACATATATATTATAAAATGTAATATACATTTTAATATATAATATTTTATGTGTTAACATATATATTATAAAATATAAAATATATATTGTAATTTATATAATATTATATTATATATTTTGATTTATGTAATATTTTAATATGTTATGACATGACACATCCAAAACAAAACATCAACATCATTGGGAAATGTAAATTWAAAAAAATATTTTATTGTGGTGGTGTAATAAGTGCTATATATGTTGTACAACCAATTAAAATATGTTATTGATTATGCTATTAATTTTAAATATTGAAATCCCCAGATGGGGTGACACGCGACAGTTCATTGACAATGGGCATAGCACTAAGCCATAGCATAAATGTTGATGGCCGCCACCCACCTGCCCTGCATTAACGATGGTAGATGGACATAACAACAGATATACGGTGGAGGGACACCTCCCTCGCACGAACACTCTCGCTCACAACGCACTCAACATGATAGGGTTTATGGATGGCCAGGTGAATTCGACCTTTGGCAATTTGTTTTTTCATGTGTCTGGACAGAGTGGGTCGTCTCTCGCTTTGTCTCTCCCCATCGTCTGGGAGCTCTGGTGCAGCTCTGTCTCCTTCTCATCCTAGCTTACCCTCATCTCATTGCATCCGCACTGTATCGTTATCTATTCCCTGGCAATTATGACCAGAAAGCGAGGCAGTCCTCGCCGTGGCTCGGCCTAGTACACCCACAAGGCACAGCGACAAAGGAAGGAGAAGCTAGAGCATGCTCTGTCGATGGAGACCTCCATTCTTTGAAAGAAGGCTCGAGCTGAACAATTGGCTCTGCATGCCATCATTGCGGAGACTGGGGCCGGTTGTAACAGTGAAACCACGGCCATTAAGCCTAGAAACAGGCAAGAGGATGGTGTTGCGGATGAGTTTCCCACCTATTATGTGGAAGAAGTTCCATTCATGGAGGACTTGGCGACCACCCCAAAACCCCAAGCCATGGAGGTGAACTACTAGGATGGAAGTGGCCCTAAAATTGATTTGGCAGATGACATCCCTGGGTGCATTGTCGAGGAAATTCCATGGCCGGGTGACTACAGCCCCACCAGTCATGCTATGAAGGCAACGTTCAAGGAAGAAATGCGGGATAAAGCTAAAGCTGAAGAGAATGTGGACAAGAATAGCCCAGTGAGGAAGGAAGAAGCAGCTAGTGCAGAGCTGATGGAGCTCGAAGCCAGAGATGGAGCGACCGTGGAATTGATAGATGTATTCCTCAAGGACGTGGGTAATGGCTTGCATGGTTCCTTCCACTGTGCAGAGCATCTGGCTTTGGTGTTTGAACTCTGAGGCCACATGGCATACCTGGAGCACAAAGCCCTTCTCATGGGTCAGCATCTAGACCTGCTACTTGACGCGTACTCAAATGCTCCAGCAAAGCAGAAGTGCCCTCTCTATATGCAGGCATTTGCCATCCCGGCTGGGTCCATGTGGCAGAAAAGCAAGGGCGACGGGTCACCGGGTATCTAGGTCTTCCATGCTATTTTGTTTCTTAGTTTTATCATGCTACTGTTACATGTTCACTTGGACTATAGCCATCTGTCCTGGTTTCCTCCGGGCAGGAGAGATGCTATTTTGTCTCTTTATTTTATCATGCTACTGTTACATGTTCTCCAAACTATGCTGGTTTCCGGTAAACGACAACATTTTTGGTGACTCAGACCTATATCTTTGTATATCTTGTCAAGGTTTCTTCGATAACTTAATATAGCAGGTCCCACCTTTTTTACTCAAAAAAAATAAAAATAAATAAACATTGAAATACGTGAAGGCAACAATAAGACTTGAAATATATTAACCAATTAGAGATGAGAAAAATAAATATTTTTACTATATCAAAAAATATATATTTATTTTCTTAAGTTAAACATTACATTTTACAAACAAATTTAAAATGTAAAGCAAATTAATGTCAAATCAACAACAAACTCATTGCTATAGTCCTGCTTTGGCACAGACTAATAATACCATTATTCCTAGGTATTTTTGTTGATTTGTCTTTTTGTGGACGTGGGTTGTACCTGTGACTGTGCACTATCTCATGTTTAAAGAGACCTCAATTATCTGGAATGAGAGGAATTTCCCTCAACTGCCACTAACAATCACGAATAAATACACACACGTTGTATACTATGTATATTTATTTTAGATTTTCACCAAAATTTTCTATATATGGCATCGTGTCTTCCTACCATATATATGTCAACCATCCTTTTTGAAATTAGAGGTTTACATTAAGAGAATTTTTCTTTGAAAACACAAAACTCTAAATCCAAACAATAATCAGTTAGAATATTGACTCCCACCTACATTAAGAAATGGGAATCAAACAATAGTTGGTATTACCATGGATCCTTATCACATGTTGTTGCTCGAAATTATTTTGACTTAATTTGATCAATCTCACACAAAAAAGGAAGGTCTAAGGCCATTTGTGAGCTAATACTCCCATCCTATGCCATCATTTCTAGTTACTATGTTCACATTGTATAAGGTATGCTTAATCGAGAGATAACAATTGCTAAATCAAGAGATTAAGTGGAAACCAGTAACAATATGGTGAAAAACGAAGTGAGCATTGGTGGCTACCATGTTTTTGAGCATCGGCATGGCTTCAGCTGCCATAAAATTATCTTCTTCAAGAACCATTAGCTCTACTAGCCACTCCTAGAATAGAGATTCAGAAAACGAATCAACAGTCTGTCTAATCTGAGAGCCTTGCTACCGAACCTTTTTCATGATGGTCGATGAGAGGCCTCACTGACATTGTATTAATGGTATTATGGTATATCTGGGGAACCTCTAGGCCACTTGCATGATTTCAGTCAGTTGGGTGGGCGAAGGTAGTCTACTAGCTGGTTGGAAATGTGGGAAATCGAAGAATCTAAGGAAAAGGAAGAATTTTTGGGAGTCTAGGTACCATTTCTCGACTGGAAGGCATTTGATTGCAATGTAATCTAGAAGACTAAATGATTGTTCACTAAAACAAGGGCGGGGAAGGAAATGTAAGGGAAAAAAAACACACATGTGCAATGCAAGGCAGGGTTTGAATAAATGTTACATCCATCCATCCCTGCATGGAATGATACAATTGTCATACATGATATAATCTTGGTAGTTGTCAATTGGTTATTTGACGTTACATGGGAGCTTGCCACCGACACCTACGATATCATGGAAGATTGAAATGCCACATAATGGCATCGATAAACTTGTTATAGGATCATCTTCTAGCAATGCCATTACAAGATAATATTTCTAAAACATAAAAGTGATTAAAAGATGTCTGAACATCACTCAGTACCTTCTTAGGTCGAAGGGGTTTATCCTGTACTAAATTGGATTTTGAATTTGAAAATTAAAATTCCTTGCAACTCGATTGCAACCTATCCCAAGAATGTCCAAAATCTTCAAGAATGTTCAAAGTCTTGTCTGAAGTGAAAAACATATATGTCATTACCTAGTTCTCTACAAGGCAAGTTCAAATGTTTGTATAAAGTTCTCAGATCTTTTTCTTTCCTTAATTGAATGTTTCATTCTTACATGTTTACAGTGAGTAAGAAGAGTTTCATTCTTACATGTTTATAGTAAATCTTATTATCGATTTCACTTTAACTACATAGGATATATGTTATGTACTTAAGTTGATTTTGAAGTTGAAAATTAAACTTTCTTGCAACCTAATTTTCATCTATCTCAATAATATCTCAAAGTTAATTCTTCCGTGCAAAACATCTTAATATAGAACAAAGCTTTCTAAGAATAAAAGATAAATTATTTCTATTAGTTTCCTCAAGATATACTTATTGATGTACAGGGTCTCTTGAATTATTTTTAGATTTTTCCTCGTTTTGTACTATTGTTGCTTGCCCATGACTTCCAGTTTCCCTAAACCATCCATATTCCTTTCTTCCAGACTTATCGACCTTAAATTTTACACCCCACAACCATCCCTTATGTTTTACTTTCACTTTCAACATTTACCACTGATATATACAATGGAGAAAAAATTATGCCCCTTGTCCAGCATTATCAGTTTGTCTTCTGAAACATATTACAAAGATATTTAAACATTTAAATGGTCATAATTCAATCCGTTCTTTCTTTTATTTCATATGTATGGTTACATTTAAAGTCTCATTTTCATTCTAAATTATCCTTTTAATGCTCTGAAGGAAACCGAATAAAATTATTTCCTACACTTATGTATAGTAACTAAAAAATATTTTACAATAAAAGAATCCACATATATCAATGAACACTTTATTTTATCATAAGCTTCCCTAAAATATCTTGAGTGGAAGCCTTATTAGATTGAAATTTTCAAAATGTAGCATTTTTTAATCTTTGAGTAAAGGGAAAATTTAACAATGTTGAATATTCGTTTCACTGCAGGCTTTACTGATTTTGTGCAGTCATTTGGTTATCTAATAGTGTCATCAACATCCAAGACTTCCCTTTTTAATTTGTCTTGGTTTTTTCTTACTCTGATACTAATGTCATATCTGCATACATACATAACAGCTTGTGGTATCCACTCCAACTCATATTTCACTTTTATATCATATTAGATATTTTCTTTCTATTCTCTTTCAACTGTGGGTTCATGTTCCTTGCATGTGGTTTATTTTTCACTGTTGTTGGGCCAGCCAACAGAGAAATATCCAAATATATTCTCCAAAAAAATTGTTTAGAAGGTAAATCTTGAAAATTTTGGTGGGTTATTCAGAAGGATATTCCAAGTTGGCCATAATAATGCCTCTTATAATTTCTATGAATGATTTGAAGTTTTTATATATTATATTGTAAGTTGTAGTTTGTTAACTCAGAGTTATTTAATCTGTTAATTCCCATATCTTTTACCATGCCTTTTCATCCCAGGCGTTTCACTTATAGGTCTCATGACTGCACCGAGGCTTCCAGTAAGATCACTTGATATGCATTTCATTGAGATACTAAATTACCTTTCTTCTTAATTCTCTGTCATGTTTAAATTGTGGTCTCATTGGTGATAGACCATAAAATACATGAAACACAAGGTTACAAAAATCAGTGAACACAACTACCTTATCTTATTGGGCTGCATCAATGTTAGAATAGGCTTAAGCATAAACATTTTGACATCATTAATTAACAGAGCCTCCTTAAACCCTAACTTTTGAAAGGACTCAAGATAACCTATCAACTCATAAAAAACATGTTTCAATCACATTTTCCATACCGAATACAATAAGAAATAGTGGATATATATTAATGCTCCATACGAGGGTTTGGAAAAACATAAATTTAAATTTAAATGTATAAAAATTAAAAATCCTAAAAATATTGAAAAAACATATATAGAAAAGAAATAAAAAATAAAACCAACAACTTTTATATAAGGAGAAATAAAAATTATTTACTAATATGTGTAAGAAAATACATCAAAGCATACATATTACATAACATGCCTCTCTCAACATAGGCGA
Organism: Picea glauca; assembly: GCA_000966675.3. Lineage (NCBI taxonomy): Eukaryota > Viridiplantae > Streptophyta > Pinopsida > Pinales > Pinaceae > Picea > Picea glauca. The sequence continues at coordinate 1,415,305 of JZKD02S2077922.1, read as the reverse complement.
GTGATAGCATATCTAACTTACCCCATCTTGAGAGAGTCTATAACCATATGGAAACTTCCAGTCTCAACACTCAACTATGCTTTCAATGTTGTTGTCTTCCCCACAAAAAAGAGATTCATATCATCATATCAACCTTATGATTTTGGAAAGACAAGAAGAGGAGTGCGGAAATGCATGGTGCGGAAACACAATGCTATGCATCTCCATGTAATATTTGTTTTGTTGGGGAAGTTGTTTTATATATCCTCGAGGATTTGAGATGCTCCCCTAGTCCATGAAAAGATGACAACAATAATCCATTATCTCTGGCATCCACATCAATTATTCATTCAGCGATAAAAAACCCTACACAATGATATAAATAGTATGTTAGCATAGATATAAAAAGCCTTGCACAATGATATACACACAATGAAATACACACCATGTTAGGATAAATGATACAGACAATGATATACACACCATGTTATCATAAACAATATTTTCCTATGCAAAAACTTGACATACACACCATGTTAGCATAAACGATATTTTCCTATGCAAAAACTTTTCAGTAGGGACATAGCCATTACAATGGCCCTTGTTATATTTGTCTCCAATGATGTATATTAGAATCAATAGGAAGTTAAGTTGGTTTTACTTTCAATTCATTGAATTCATTGCTTTTGATACAATGTTAAATATTCTTTTATTTTATTATAACAACAAATATATCCTTTAGACGTGTCTCTTATTTTATATTTTTCACTTTGGGATTGTGAGGCAATAAAATTGAACCAAGGATAACAATGTAAACTCTCATTTATTTATAATTAGATGATGGGCGAACCAATATTTTTAGAGGGAAATTCTACAAAATATTGTCTTAATGGGAGTGCATTTAAAGTTTTTAACTAAGTTCCATTTTTTCCATTTTTAACTATAGTTGAACTTTATTGACCTCTTAAATCTCAATTTGAGTCCCACCACTAAACTTCTACCTAAGACCATGTCACTACATCATTTCAAAACTACTAAATTTTTACCTAACTTTGTATTACCACATCATTTAAAAAATATGATGGACCACAAATGATGTGTAATATCTCTCAATATTAAGTGTTTTGTGAAATCTACCAATAATATTAATGATATGAATATACAAATAATAACCTTTACTTTTTTGGGGAAGTTCAACCTATAATAAATGCTTTTGACATCTCATATATTTATAAACAATAATTATAAAGAAAACATTTATCGACCATAGTAAATGCAAACGAGTACATTTACATTTTTTTGTTTTTTAATGAGCAAATTGCCTTTATCGATGTACAATATATCTAAACCACATTCAACTTATTATTAGTCGCTACCTTAGGCTATARGGACTACTGCAATCGGTACACTCTTTTTTATAGGCAAATCAATGTATTCATTAATTTTTATCGTAAGTTTTTCATTAAAAATATATAAGATGCTTTATCTCGTCCAATCAACATGTCAAAACGTTTTATCTCATCTAATCATATTTTTTCCCTCTTATTTGGCCTCATATCGAGGTAAGGGGCAAACATTGGGTTTAAACGTTAGGAAATGGTTGATGTATTTATATTGCTTCTCTCAAAATGGATTATTGTTGGACTTTCATGTTAACATTAGTTCGTAGACATTAAATGTCTACGCTTTATTTTTTATTCTCTAATATTCAATGCATGGATGCTAATAGTCAAGTGTTCACCCTACATGCATGCTAATCACCAAGTGTTTGAAGTCCACTTTTTCTAAACCAGTTTATATTTACTTCAAACCAGGATCTTCTTACTTACCTGTACTTCACAGAGACCCTCCTGCATCGCACTCCTTACATACTTGTGCTTCATGAGAGACCCTCCTACATCTTTAGAGCAGATCTATCCCTCGATCCGGTGACGTTGTCCCTCAATCGATCGTAATTGCTTGGGCCTCATAGAAAATTATTTCACCAGCTGCCTCTTCATCACAACTTTGGCACAAAATCTTACATATCAACACAAGTAAAATGGAAGGTTGTGCGTGCAAACTACCATACCATTCAAGAAGTTGCATATCCTACCAACGATTGACCTTGGCTATTGTCTCCCTGAGCTACTAGCTTGATATCCTATTTTTTGTTGTTACTGTAACTGTTTGAGGAAGCACACATAGTTAGTATGACTCTTTGAGTAAGTGCACACAATATTGGGTGGGATATCTATTGCTAGAACTATTTCTATGGAAGAATAATGAGAAGTGGGATCTATATATCGCTATTTCTATTGCAAGTATTGATCATTTGTCACGGTCAATCAAATGTATACCTTGTTGCTCATGTATTTTACAGTGTGAAAGTGATTCTGGATAGTAGCACCAGTGACTAACCATTTTTTTTTCTTTCGATCCAGTTTGATCATGTTTCATGTGTGTTAAGCCTATTATTTCTCTCCCCGACTGAGTGATTTGCAGGTAAATCCAATCCAAGCAAGTTGCCATTTCAATGTGGCTTCACTGTTGAAGCATAATTTTCATATTCTATGCAATTGTTTTCTTATAACATGGAATAATGACTTTGCATATGCAGAGAAACATGATCTTCTTCTATTTATCCCCCTTCATCCCTTCTTCATCGCCCGACGGAATTGTTTCATGATCCTCTCGAAACATGCAAGATATGCTTAATGCCACTTGAAAGAGCCATTTGAATGAGCCTAGACACTCTGCAACAGTGTATTTGGCAGAATTCTACATGTTTAAAGGCAACAATCTTCCAAGAGTTTTCAAGTACGGGTAGCTCACCCTCTGTATTGTATAGCTGTCGGTGGCGAGCTAATTTCCAGTGTCAGCAGCAATGATGATGATACCTCCTTGATAACACCTATGATTGCTCCTGCCCTTTGTGTTTGCTTTCTTTTATATTGTTTTCAAAATATTATTTTTGGTTTTCGATATGATACTCATTGCCTAGAAGCTATACTCATTGCATTAACTCTTGTCAGTTCATATTATCATTGCCGAGAGACGAGAGTAGTACTTTCCGAGAGGACTTGACAGACAATCAGAGCCAGACTGCCAGACCCGAGATAATAAGTACGTGTATTACCACTACAGAACTAGAGTTACTAGACCTGTTGACGCAACAACTAGATATATATATATATATATATATATCTAACTCTCTTAGCTTTAGTTCTTTAACAACTATGGTAAGACTAAAGCTAATACTAATTAGCTTTATCTAAAAAGCCTGACTCTCACTATCTGTAGTTCAACCTGACAAATGATTGGTTACTCTATTGTTTCTACTATTATAAACGAGAAAAGGATAGGTTAGCTCCCATAGTTTACACCTGAAGACAGTACATATGATACTCACATATATACATGATACTCACATATCTATACATTTTAATGTGTGATAATTGCATATATGTGTTTCACTTTGCCATTGTAATTTGTAACTCTAATAAACATGATAGCTTTGAATAGTGACCTTCCATATTCATTTCATAAGTTTCTTTCTCCCTATAAGCATGAACTCAGAGGGAAGAGACAATTAACTTAAGGAAGACTCTAAGGCCTTACTCCATGGAACTCACTCTACAGACAAAAGAAGCTACTAGTCTAAAGTGCAAGTAGTACAACTACTATCGAAACTAAGGCTTGTATAGTAGAGCTAGTGGTAAGGCAAGTATTATAACTTACTCTATGTGTCATCTAGGAGTTGATCCCAGGTAGGTGGCAATGTCGGTAGTAGATCTGCTTGCCAAGTATCAATTCCAGGTAGGAGGTGTCGATCCAAGTGTTGAGGCAATTGGATCCTTAGCTTTCTTTCAACTTGATTTTATCTCACTCCCATTATGACGTCAAATCTCATGTCCCAATATTTCGTACCCCTCATATCACAATCTCACATACCGATAAGAGGTCACATCGAAAAAGACACCCTACACCCTCTTCCTCAACCCTTGATAGTTACAATAAAAGAGTTTTTTGAGGATAATTTCTAGGAGTAATAACACGTTGCATATTTGGCAAGTGGAGTACCTAACGCTTGTCAATAAACATGTTGATTATTCTTGAAATTCACCACCTATTGACTATAAATGATGGTTAAAATAAAGTGTTCGAAGTAAAGAGCACAAATCAATTTTATTTATTTACCACTAATAATTATATCTTGAAACAAAAAGACTCATAGCAATTAACCGAGCAGATCCAGAACCAAAAACATAGGTTTCATTGGAAAAGTACGTTGAGAGTATTAAATAAGTGGTCGTTGAGTCTCTAAATCTTTGTCCGATTATGGTTATATCTCCAGAAGGATCATTCCAGGGCTGTGAGGAGTTCACAGGCTCACGCTTCTACATTATATATGCAATAAATTTATGTCAGCATGACAGGGCTCATTGTTTTACTAGCATTACTTCACAAACATGAAATGTTTGTATAAAATTTTTCTTGTATAAAATTTTTCTATTGAGTTGCCACCTACACACCATGCAAACCTATAGCACCATGCCATCTACACACCATGCAAACCTATAGCACCATGCCACCTACACACCATGCAAACCTACACCGCCTTTCTCATGCCACCGTGCCCACGTGTTCATTCTTTGTCCTTTAAAAACGGTCCTGGACAATCATGCCACAGTGCCTACGTGTTCGTTCTTTGTCCTTTAAAAATGGTCCTGGACATGGAACAATAGATTTCCAAACAATAGTTTTCCTTGAAAGAATGATTAGTTTTTATATTTGCATAATTCAGCAAGTATTATTGTTATCATTAAACTTGAAAGATGAAAATCAACATGACACTTCTTATTTATGCAGAAGCCCAACAACACTAGCTTTCTACCTCTCCCTGGTAGGGACTTGTTGTTAAGCAACTCCCCTTGTTTGTTATTGAACTAAGTAGATATCGTGTCCCATTTTTTGTTTTTCCTTTATCTATGTACAATATATCTAAACCAAATTCAACTTATTATTTGTTATTGAACTAAGTAGATATCTTGTCCCATTTTTAGTTTTAATTTTTTTTAAATAAAAATATATTTTAATTTATAAAATTCATAAGGTTTTATTTTTAATTAGTTGGAAATATTGATAAGATTGTTTCAATTTGGTTTTGATCCTTTTTGTCAAATAAAAAATTTCTCTTAAAGTATTTCACATTTTAATATAATTATAAATATATAATAAAATTATTGTTATTGTTTATGTTAAAATTAATTTGGTGACATTAGATAACTTTGAGAACTTCTTACTTGAAAGTTTAGAAAAGAAAAGTATGTTCTAGTTCAATTATACTTTGGAGTGTTATAGATAAGATTGATATGTGACAACTTTTTTTCATCAATTTATTTTATAAAGGTTTTGAAGAGTTCATTGTGAATAGTTACTAATATCTAGATCTGTCCAATTCTAGTTCAACTTTTAAAGATATGGAGTAGGCATTGTCACTTCTCTTTGTTTTTAAGCTATGGCTAAATATTAAAAGTTTCAAACATTTAATAATTACTTTAGCTTTTCACTTGAAGTACATACAACTACTACATTAAAAAAATTCTAAGAGGTAGGTATAAGTAGTTTTGTTGCTAATTTCACTTGTTCATCTCCTTTCCATAGGTATATAACAATCTACCTCCTTCATTTAACATTTTAAAAAACAAATTGCATAATTAATCTGAGTATGTTTCATGGCCATAGCCATGAATGAGATGGAAAGTGGAGAGAATTAAATATAAAGTGGAGAAAGAAAGTGACGAGTATAAATGACAAGCCAAAATGGAGAGAATATATGCTTTTTATAAAGAAGAGAATAAGAAGCTAACGACTGGCCTCCTCCATTTAATGTTTCCTTGTAAAGACGTTACACAATTAATTTCACTATGTTTCATGGAAATTACCGTACATAACCATATCGTGAGATGGAAATCAAAGTGAATTAAATGAAAAGTAGATAAAGGAAGTGGAAAATCTACGAGTATGAATGAGATAATATACCTATCATACCCCCAAAGTCGGGGAAGGGAACGCCAAACAGAATCCAGGGTATATGTGTTGGAATTTTGTTTTCTTAAACTATAGTGGGATATGCACTAATATTACTCACCTTATTTCTTTTCCTTTTTCAAAGTCCTTATATTTCATGGATGCCATTCTCCATTCATAGTTACCTAACTCCTAATAATTTAAAAAATCATCAAAAATCAAACCATTTTGATGATGCAAGGAGGTGAAAGGTTTTTTTCCAAAAAAACAATCTTTGGTTGACATGGTTCAATGATGAAGCCCTTCTCTCTCTTGTGATTAAACATCCAAGGAATCCCTACTTCAACATTCCTACAAAAGTACTCTCCACAAACATATCACACTAAAATCCATTTGTAATCAATTCTCTATGTATGTCTATACCATGCTCCATATTTGTGAGGTTGGCACAAGCCAAGAGAACAATGGAAAACATTTTTGAGCTTGGAATCAACCCCTTTTAGTTACATTTGTTTAAAACCAAGAAAACACAAGTAGTCAACCCCTCCTCTTAAACAACCAAGGATGTTGGGCGTGCTTCAAATGTAAGCAGTCAGAATTCAGTACATTTGAAACTAAAGAAACTAAGTGACTAATTCATTATTCAAAGATGTTATTCTTGGAATATTGAGAGGGGGGGAGTGGGCTAGTATGAGCACTTTTACCACTTTTAACCACAATATATGAAATTAATCTTTATCAGAAGTATATCATCAATGTATCATCTATGATTACATTCAATATATCATGAGCACATAAACATAAGAAACATCACATCACATGAAATACACCGTACACTAGAATTTACGTGGAAACCCAAATTGGAGAACACCACAAAATGATTTCTTATATATTGTCAAGAACACATTCATTGGAAACATCGACTTCCCAATTCTCTAGCTGCAACTGGAAGGAGGCTACGACCCCCTATTTATGTGGTCCAACCTGAAGGAAGCTACAACTACTTGAATTCTCTAGCTCCAACCAGAAGGAGGCTATAATCCCTTGATTCTCAGGCTCCAAATTGAAGGAAGATCAAACTCACTATGTTCTACGGCTCCAAACAGAAGGAGGATACAAACCCCTAATTCTCAAGATCCAACCTGAAGGAAGATCCAATTCCTTATGTTCTCCAACACCAATAAGAAGGAGGCTACAGCCCCCTTTCCTTTCCCCATCTTGTTGCCCTAAAATACAAGTGTAGACCAAACTGTCATTACCACAATCACTGCACTGTCACTATCAATGCCACTATCACATCAACCTGTAACATGTCAACCTATCACTGTATCCAACCTGTCACTATCACTGCCACTGTAACATCAGCCTGTAACCTGTCACCCTATCATTGTATCCAAACTGTCACTGCCACTGCCACTGTCACATCAACCTATCACATCAACTCACCACTTCCACTATCACTAACATACCATCATCAACCTCTTACCATTTTTTATACTCGACATCAACAAAACAATATCCTCTCACATGGATACCATCACCAAACGATGTACATCAACCATGTACATAAACCATGCATCAAACATGCACCAAATCGTGCATCAAACCCGTAACATACCATTGCCATTTACCAACATGTACCATTAGATGTTCCTCAACCATATAGCATATCACTCATGGTATGTCTCAATCATCCCATGCACCATGTACCATAAGATATCAACAATGAAGTTCCTCAATAAATTACTCAAGAATGTACCAAGATCACCAACATATGCCTCTAACCATGCACCATATCCTCAACCATATACCTCAAACAACATGTCAATCATCCATAGACCATGTACCATAATATGTACAAAGCAACTACTATCAATGGTGTACCTCAATCAAGTACCAATATCATCAAGAGGTGTATCTCATACATGTGCTAACATATACCAAGTGTGAACTTGAACCATGTACCAACATAATAAATATATTTCTCTAATAATGAACCATAACCATGAAATATACCACACCAGATATCAAGATAGCCAAGAGTGTACTTCTAACAAGGTATCATGTCATCACCAAGTTGTACGATACCATGTATCATCACCACTATGCATGTGCCATAACAACATAAGCATAACCCTTAAAAATTACCTCTGATCATGTAGTTGACCTCATACTTTGAAATATTGAATTGTAACCTTTCCTCAGTCCTCAGCAACCTGGCACTAGCATATTCCCCAAATATGTCTTATCCTCATGGGACTAAGAACTCTTATCTAGTGGGGCCTCATATGACAATCCCTAGATGACCCGTGGGGGTGCCTCACATGCCACCCTCAAGCTGACCCATGAGGGCCTACTTAATTAGGGTTACGGAAAAAGCCTAGCTCTATGCAGCCCCAAAAATTTATCTCTTCCTTTGAACTTTCTCTGTTTCCTCAGACTCAACCTCAGATTCGCCAATAAACCAAAATATTCTCATAAGATAGATATTCAATGAATGTGTGTGTGCACTTATGAGAGACTCCTTGAGGTGTATTTATACTTTTTCCAAGTAACTTCTCTCCTTAATATTAGGGCTTCTTGAACTTTCTTGTTGCAACCACTTTAGCCTTTCATTAATGACTTGTGACCAATTTAGGGTCTTCTTAACCATTCTTTGGGGCTTCCAACTTSATGAGAGCATATCTCCCTARATGTGAGGAACCATGTGGCATACCACCTATCACCATAAATGAAACGATGAGTACTATCCATCTATGAGTGTGTTACCTRCATTTATGTTGTACTTCATGTCCATTTTCCTTGATCAACTTTGTGTTCCACAACCACACCTTMRAGGMTTCYTRTAGACTTSATCAAATGCACCCATCACATMTRATGACATCAACCACTCTTGTTGACATCAATGAAAAMTATYTAACCATMAATCTCAATCAMAACTATGGGTTATCAAGAACACTCCAAGGGTTGACATCAATGAMAACCAACTGTCCAACAATATCCCCCTTTGGCATTGATGGCAAYACCAACATTGATGGAAACACTCATACTCTMGTACTCATGCTCCCTCTRTGACCAATCTCCTCATCAATGTTTCTCTCTCTCCCCCTTTGACATCATTGACAAAGGGTATCTCTCCTTGGGGATGGTCCCCCTATATTCATGTGTTTTTTCTATCTCTTCACAGGTTTCTGTCCCCATGCTTCTTCCAAGTTCCTCTTCTTTTTTTGATATCAATAACAAAGAGTGATTCCCCCTGAAATTATACCTTTTCTAAAAAATCCTTCTCAGAATGCATGCACTTGACTCTTTCTCTTTCTCTCCCTTTGACATCATGGGAAAAAGGATAACTCCTCCTATCAATATGTCTCTCCATGTATGCATGCTTCTAATATTTCTTTCCTAATCTTTTTCTTTGACGATTTCTCTTTCATTTACTTTTCTGCAGGATGTCATGTTGATCAATGTAGGGATTCTTGTCTATATTTCCTTTCCTCTCTTCCAGTGTTGCTTATTTTCCATTGGTGCTTCCTCTTATAACTCTCTGACATGTATAAAAAGCATTCAAATATTCTTGACTTCAAATCTCCATGGCCTATTATGATCATTGTTTAGACATCAATGACCATATTGTTCAACAATGTCCTTCTAGTGATATAGCTTTTATTGAAGGGTTCTCTTTCCCTGTTATGCTATTCCTTTCACTGCTTGTATTCTTGTGACCAAATGATTCCATTTGTCCACTAATTCCATTGATTCCAATTTTATATATTCCATGTCATATATTTGTATAGACCTACAAATGATCTCATAAATCCATATTTGTCCTTATGTCATAAGCTGTCCATAACTCTGCTACTCAATTGTCCACAATGTTGACCCATCTATCATGAAGGCTTCTTTGTTGTAACTGATCATCATATATTCTTGTTTCTCAGACTGAATCAAATATGTCCATTGATATACAATACATTCTTGAACTTGTAATGAATATATCCCTGCATGGAAAGTTTGTCAATGTTATTCCTCTGATATATGCATGGAAACACTGCTTCTCAATCGATCAATCTATCATTTTGTACTTCTTCTATATGACTTCTCTGAATTTTTCTCTGCAAACACTTCAATATACTCGAAGGATGGTTCTATGATCTATAGTAGTTACTGCACCAACTCCCCTTGTTAAATATTCATATTTACTGGGAGTATCCAAGCCAAATGACTCAGAACAATGGAGGAATCTGCCCTAATGTGAAGTAATCTTCTTCTTCTTGTGTAGACTAATCATCTCTCTTAACTCTAACTTCTTCTTTTTTTCCTGTGGATTCATTATGACATTGCACTACAATTCCTGAAAGTTTAATCTCTTTGGCTCGTTCTTTATTCATTTTCTCTTATTTTCTTTCTTGCACTATTGTAAATCCTGCGATCTCTGGGACTTGTTCTTTATTCACATACTCTTATTTCCTTTCCTTTCTTCTCCAAACCTTCTCGTATCTGACATCGATATTTTATTTCATGGAGGGATCTATCATGCTTCTACAATTCTGAGCTATGTGACCATAATTGTGGCATTTGTAACACTCAATGTTGTGGGGAGCCACATATGTATTTCTTATCCAAACATTTGTTCCATATTCTCTGCAATCTAAAACCTTATGTCCAAAGTTAGTATAGGTAAAGAAATGACCATAAAAGAAATTTACATACTTGGGAATGAATGATATTCTTTGTGGTGCAGTCCTTCTAAATTCCTACCTTGGTTGATCATGATCTTCTCTTTTGTTGATCCCTTCATCATGATTGAAGATTCTTTGTTTCTTGAATGTGGAAGGTCTTGTTGAATATATATCTCTATTATACTCATTCTTCTTTGATTCTTGTTGACCATGATTCCTTCCTTTGAGTACTTCTGCATAACTCTTTCTCTTTTATTCATTGTTCCTTTCTGGCAACCTGGAGTGCTTATCTTCAACTTTATTTACTGATGAGGTGGATGTTTCTCTCTTTTCAACATTCTTCTTGATCTTGATGATTTTATCTCTTAATGTGACAACTTTGTCTTCAATCTTCTCAACCTCTTCTTCTTTCTTCATCATCTGGATCTTCATGAATTCTTTCATTCTCTTTGCTTCTTCAAGTTGGATTTTCAAGGAGATGATTTCTTCTTCAAGCCATTTTTCTTGTTGATTGAATTCTACTTCAAGATGGTTTAAATCCTCATATTGTTCCTTGAGGTGATCTTTCAAAATCTTCTCTCTCTTCTCTTATTCCTTTCTGTGTGCTACTATTTCAGCTTCCAGACACTACTTTTCTTCCATTTGACTTGTGTATATTTCTTCAATCCTTCTGGCTTCTTCTAGTTTATCTTTTAGATTCATGATGACCTATTCAACTTCTTCGGAAATTTCTTGAGAATTCTTCTTGACTAATTGTTCCTCAAGAGACTTTTTTTTCTTCCTTTCTTTTGTCAACTCGTTTAAATCATTGATTAGTTTTTCTTCAATATATAATATGCCTTCTTCACAATCTTCTTCTTCTGAATATGTCTAACATAATGAGCATATTTCTTCTTGTTATGTTCTTTCATATTCTTTATTATTCTCTAGTTTTTTGATGGAGACTCCTCAAAGTAGAGATTATGTAGCTTATCCCAAAGTTCTTTAGTTGATGAACATTTTCCAACTTTCTCTCTTACCATATCAGGTAATCCTTCCCAAATGAAATCCATTTATATTTTTTTGTTTCTTTTCAATTCCTTCTTGGATGCATTCTTCGGTTTCTTTGTATCGGCATATCCTGTAACAACTGATTTCCAAACATCATACCCTTGTGCCTCTAAGAATGTTTTCATCTCAATACTCCACATTTCATATCTCTGACCGTTATGACCATCAAATTGGGGTACCCAAAACATAACGTACTCCATGACCTTCCTTCCAGTGGTTAAAATGTTTCCTAAAGGAACTTGGCTCTGATATCAATTGTTGGAATCCTAAGGGGGGGTGGGGGGGGGTGAATCAATATGAGAAATTTTACCACTTTTAACCAAAATATATAAAATTCAACTTTATTAGAAGTATATCATCAATATACCATCTACAATTACATTCAATATATCATGAGAATATAAACATAAGCAACATCACATCGCATCAAATACATAGTACACCATAATTTATGTGGAAACCCAAATGGGAAAAAAACACATAATTCTTTCTTATATATTTTCAACAATACATTCATTGGAAGCCCCAAATTCCCAATTATCTAGTTGCAACTAGGAGAATACGACCCCCTCTTTACAGGATTCAACCTAAAGGAAGCTACCACTCAATGAATTCTCTGGCTCCAACTAGAAGGAGGTGACAACCCCTTTATTCTCAGGATCCAACTTGAAGGAAGCTCCAAGTGCTTGTGTTCTCTAGTTCCAACCAGAAGGAGGATACAACCCCTTGATTCTCAGGCTCCAACCTTAAGGAATCTCCAACTCCCTGTGTTCTCTGACACCAACTGGAAGGAGGCTACAACCCCCTTTCCTTGCCCCGTCTTGTTGCCCTGAAATATAAGTGTATACCCAATTGTCACTACCACAATCACTTCCACTGCCACTGTCATTGCCATTATCGCATCAAATTGTAACCTCCCAACCTGTCAATGTATCTAAACTATCACTATCACTACCACTATGACATCAACATTTAACATGTCAATGTATTCATCATGTCACTATCACTACCACTTTCACATCAACCTATCACTATCAACCTATTACATCAAATTGCAATTGCCACTTTCATTGTCACTGACATACCATCATCAACCTGTTACCATTGTTGATACTCAACATCAAAACAACTACATTCTCTCACATGGATACCATCACCAAACCATGTAGATCAACCATGCATCAATCATGCACCAACACCTATACCAAACAATGCATCAACCATGAACCAAAACTTGTACCAAATTATGCATCAACCATGCACCAAAACCTATACCAAATTGTGCATCAACAATGTTTTAAGATTAATGTTGTTATTAGATTATTTTCAATTTACTAGAGCATTTCCAAAAAAACAACATAAAGAGGATCACTGAAAGAAACACAATCACAAGGTACGCAACATTTTATCCTGGGAAACCCTCATGGGGGAGAAAACCCAAAAAAACTTCCTCAATAATAGATTTCCAATACAATGCCAAGACTTAAGACCAAAACACCAAAGATAAACCAACATTGAGTATGCACCTCTCTTCTCCTTCCTTCTGCAATTGCAACTTCCTTCAATAGAAGTGCACTGGATGAGTGAGTGAGTGAATGAATAAGTGAGGCGCCCTACTCACTTATAAATACTTTTTGAGGAGGAGCTAGGGTTATGTCTTTTCACTTAGTAGGGCCGATTTCTTCCAAGAGTGGTTAAAACCACTTTATAAACCCTAGGGGCCGAATTTACAAATATCACCATATAAATATGGTTTGACCAATCCACAAAAGGGGATTTGGTCTTATACAAGACTTGACATGATCAATCCACAAAAGGGGATTTGATCTATAAGATAATAACTCAAATATAATTATCATAGTCTTCAAAGTTACAATATTTCAACACTCCCCCTTAATGAGAAGGGTATTCTATTGACATAACCCAATACAACATCATCAAGAGAGAGAGAGGGCATCATCATCATCAACAACATCTGGAACACTAACTGACACATCTACAAATCATCGAAAGTTTTTTCTCATCATTAATATCATCATCGTTCACAGCATGGAGTTGGAGTAGCATCATCATCATCATCAACATGAAGTTGAAACATCAAAATCAATTAGCATAAAGATAGAACAACAATATCACCAAGCTGAGGCTAGTACACCATCATCAACAACACAAGGATGATACACCATCATCAACAACACGAGGCTGATACAACATCATCAACAACATGAGGCTGAAGCGACAACAACATCAGCACGAGGCCAAGACAACAAAATCATCATATGGAAACAGAATGAGGCAGGTGAAACAACAAAATTTTGTGGTACTCTGACAAACCATCCTTACCGGACCTTCGCGATCTACCCATGAATCATAAGATTCCCTAGGATATAAAATCATAACAAGCTACAAGTCGTACTCTGACAGATCGTCCTTTATAGACCTTTGGGATTTGCCCATGAATCATAAGATTCCCTAGGATATAAAATCCTAATGGAGCTACCACTACTGACTACAGCTGAAATATACATGAAAAAGTACTCTGACAAACTGTCCTTATCGAACCTTCAGGATCTTCCCAGGGATGATCAATCCCCTAGGATATAAAATCCTAACGGAGCTACCTGTTGTTGGTCAGGATACTATAATATCATCAATATCACTCCCCCTTCTGAGGGAGGTCCTTTCGAGCAACACCAAGCTTGTCTCAGAAGTACTCAAACTTCACATGAGACAAATGCTTAGTCAACAAACTTGAAACTGGCTCATTTGTGCTAACATATTCGAGCTTGATAGCTCCCCTCTGCACCATATCATGAATGTAGTGATATTGTATCTCTATGTTCTTTGAATTATCATGGAACATTAGGTTCTTCGTCATATTTATACAACTCTGGTTATCACAAAGAATCATGGTGGCTTCCATCTCCAGATCGAATAGACCTGTCAACAACTTTCGAAGCCATATTTCTTTAAAACTAGCGAAACATGATACAATATATTCTGCTTGTTCCATGCTGAGAGAAATACTGGATTGCTTCCTAATTTTCCATGAAGTCATGGCTAACCCTAGACTGAAACAACATCTTGAAGTGCTCTTTCTATCAGAAGCACTTCCAGCCCAATTTGAATCAGTATAACCATACAATCTGAAGTCATGATCTCTAGTATAACAGAGACCATAATCCAACATACCCTTAAGGTATCTCATGACATGATTTGTAGCTATAGCGTGAACACATCTGGGTTCTACTAGATACTGACTCAAGGTGTTCACAACAAAGGATATATTTGGCCTGGTATTCGTCAAATACATCAATGAACCAATAATATGTCTATATAGAGTAGCATCAACCAAATCTGATGAAGTATCAACCAGGAGCTTCAAATTTGTTTCCATGGGTGTGCTCATGGATTTAAATTCCAACATGTCAAACCTCTTAATTATTTCAACTACATACTTCCCTTGTTTAAGGAATATCTTCTCTGGGCTCTGTCAAACTTCATGACCTAAGAAATAATGCATCAAACCTAGGTCTTTCATATCAAACTCTGCAAATATCTTCTTCTTACAATCTGTGATGATATTTTCTTCTCATGTTAAGAATAAGTCATCCACATATAGTAGCAATATAAATGTATCATCATTCATAACCTTGAAGTAATGGTTAGAATCAACTTTACTCTTGGTAAAGCCCAAGCTCGTCAGGAAACTATTAATTCTGCCATACCAATTTGTAGGAGCTTGCTTCAACCCATACAGAGCTTTCTTCAACATACATACATGAGTCTTTCTATCTTCAACTTCAAACCATTGTGGTTGTTCTATATACACTTCTTCTTCAATAACACCATTTAAGAAGGATGTTTTCACATCCATCTGGTGTAAATTCAACTTCATCTTGGCTGCAAGAGCTATGATGGTTCTGACATAAGTGTATCTTTCTACAGGAGCAAATGTCTCTTCATAATCAATACCTTCCTTTTGAGAAAAAACACGAGCCATAAATATTGCTTTATGTTTTTCAATACCTCTGTATGCTGCAAGTTTTATCTTGTGTATCCACTTGGAATATACCACATATTTTTTCTTTGGTCCGGGAACTACTTCCCATACATCATTATTTATAATGGATTCATATTCTTCTGTCATGGAATCAACCCATTCTTTCTTCTGAGTGGCTTCTTCAAAGAAAGTAGGTTCCTTTTCTATGAGATCACACATCAGAACCATATAACTAGAGAATGGCTTAGGTTTCTTTCTTTGTCTCATGGTTCCTTATGGGGCACCATACTTCTCTACATATTAAATAAGTTCCCTTTCCCAAGTTGGCTTTCTCTTATGAGGGATTTTCATCTAGGGAGGTTCTTGAGATTCCATCATATCATGATCTTCTGGAATCTCATCATCGAGGGTAACTGTAACTTCCTTCACTAGTTTTGTAAATTTGGGAGCTACAATTTCTTCTTCATATACTTCTTCAAGCTGGCATTTCCTTTATTTTTTGATTGTTGCATATTCATCAAAGGTTACATATCTATTGATCTCAATATGATGGTAACCTGGTATGTGTTGAGGAAAAGGTATGAATTACCTTGCTCAATCATTTTCAGATCTTGTCTGGCTAGGAAAAGATAGTTGGGAATGTCACCCGAGGGTTTATAGCCTCAAAATATTCTCTCAATCTGTGATTATTAATTACAAGGACCGAGGATGATTTATAGTTTAAATATGTTGCAAAAATAAAATAAAACAATTTCTGGAATATACACAGATTTGCAATTAAGTAAACATGGAGATCAAAAAGCGAAATGTAACTAAGTCACAAATACACATATATGAGACATAATAGCAATATGATTTTATTTCACTCTGAGATATCAAAAATGTCTTCTCTTTACAAAACCCTTGTGAGAGCATGGGCCAATGTCTGACTTAGAGATCTTCGATGAACACCATACAAAAAGACTCCGACAGTAAAGTAAAAATGAAATTAATAATCTGGATTAGCTTGCCACAAACTGCTATCAATTTGACTCTACAAGATATCCTTTATCATCCATGAAGCTTAATCCACAAATAGACAAGAATACACAGACTATTAAGGATGGATCAACACCTCTAAAACAAGCATCTAAAAATTGTGGTTCAGTCTTGAACCTTGTTGTCTACAATAAGACCCTATTGTCAAGAAGAGAGTTAGGCTTTGAATAAAATCAGAAATGAATGAAAACTGAAACTATCTCATGAACTAAAGAAAAAACCTTAGTATTTATTTTCTCCTTCTATTCTCCTCTTCTCTTCTTCTCATTCATCCTTTTATTGTTTCCAAATACATTGAAGTAGTTCAACTACTTTCTTTAGTTAAGTTGATTTAACTTAACTAATTAGTTTAGAAGAAATAAATAATAATAATATAGTTAAGGGTATTAATTAATAATAACTAGGTAGGTGGGAACCCTTGTGACTACCGTCATTTTTTCCTTTTAGTACTCAAAAAAATATAATTTAAAAACCATATTCGCCACTTTGTGAGGCCATTTTCCCTTTTTCACTGATGTTTCCCTTATACTTCTCAGAAGTAGCCTATGGTTGATTGGACCCTTGGGGTTGTATCTTGTTGATCACATGGGAGCAATCATCCTTCAAATGCATGTAGGAAGACACAAATTTCGAGGAATTATTGGAGGGGGAAGAAGGAGAGGGAGCTGCCTTTCCCTTGTCATGCACAAGTTGGGGAATATCAACTTTTAGTCTCTTACTGGCATGTGAGGACTGAACTGGCGAAACAACATGAGAAATCTGGACATTGGGATTGAAAGGTAGTGGAAAACGTAATGACATAGTGGGCCAACCATGATGTTGAGAGAAAAGTGGGTTAATGATCTCTTTCCAACCATCATTTGCAGAGACTTCAGGCTACAAAGAAACATGTGGAGGAATGAGAATGCTAGGGATGTTCTAAGGGTGTTGAAAAGGGGGTGTTTCTGGTCGAGGGTGCATTATTCCATGGCCAATGCAATTAAAGAACCCAAATTGGAAAAACTAGTTCAATTCTTGAGGATCAACGTCAAAATGGATAGAAAATCTAGTCCTCCTATGACCTCAGTTGCAATTTCCCTTGCCTCCATTATTTTGGCCATTGCTACCTCTACTGAAAAAGCTCACCTTGTAGCAACAATTCCTCAGTAATGAAACTCTTAATAAACCATACATGACACTCTACTTACATGAATAAAAAATTAGCTCACAATTGACACGAGATACATGAAAATCCATTCATTAATTGCCTAGTGAAGAGGGGGTGATAGGGTTCATGGGAAATATGGAGGTAGTGTAATTAGTGAAAAATGGTATAATGATATGGGATCAATTTATGAATATTGTTCAATCAATTAACCAACAATATAATTGTGTATAAAAAAAATCAAAATATCAGTCATCATTCCTTGCTATGTTATCCCTTTGTGGCTTCTACACAGACTTTTCCTTTTAAATTTATGTCACAGAACAAGGATGCAATAAGTGAAAATTGGGATTATAAGGGGAATTTAATTAGAGAAAAATGATAGAATGATAGGGAATCAATATGGATATTGTTAAAGTGAAACAAATCAAAACATGTTATCTCAAACACAATTAAAACATATCTCTGTCTAGACTTTCCATGTTTAACAAGTATTCCTCTTCCAAAACAATAATTAAAACTGGTACTTTCTTTGAAAAATTGGCTTGCTGGCTTCCAATTATTTACACAATAATCTATATGCACATAAATATTTAACTACAATAATTATTGTATCCACATTATCATAATATGACAGTCATAACGAACAACATCGTAATCATTGTAGGAAACAACAATAGCTTTTGAGACACGACCATAACATTTACCCCAATACTTAATCCTTTAAAACCAATAGGGACACACACAACGTTTACAACAACACATATTCATTGTTTAATTAACCATTGTTCAACGCAATTAATTCTGGACATCATCACTCTTATTCGGGCCTCAAAATTTTCGAAAATAGGTACCCCTTTTGTAAACAATAAACATAATGATTGAACCCAAAAAAAAATCAATACTTTGAGCACAAGCTTCAAATAGATAGGTGGGTATAGATCCCTTCCAGAATTACCAAACAAGGGACCCAACAAAATCGTGCCCAAGTAACCGAGCACGCACAATGCTTCCATCAACCTCAAAATGGAGTAAATACGATCTCAATGTAATATTCAGGTTTTAAGATAGCAAGTGGAAGAGACAACAGGTGGTTCGACCAGAGAGTTTCGCATTTGAATGGCACATACAACTCATTCCCTAGGTGCCCTATCATAATCTACCACAGAACAATAACATGCAATAATGCTCTCGGTTGTATGGGATTCAAAACAACAGACCGCAACTTTCTACAAAAAAACAAATGAAGCCAACCCCTTTAAACAACATTGTGTAATGAGTGACCAAATATAACCCCGTGCCCAACCAAAAAGCATGAATAATGATTTCATCAAATTCTTGGTAGCATTGTCTTCATACTGTGTAATGTTTACCAGGAAATGGTGACGGTCGGGTCATATCAAGCAAGCCAACAATTGAGGTTTTTGCCAAGACAAGGCATGAAATGCTTCAATCATAGTTCACATAAAAACCCAGAGGGTCAAAACATGGCGTGGGTACACTAGTCACAAAGACGAGTAATGTCAATCCATAGGTGGGGTATTTGCAAAGCCAAGAGTTTAGGCGAGCTGCGATAACCAATTTCAAAAGAGATACCAAACCCGAAAACAGATCCATGACAATGTTGGCTAAACCCCAACTGTTACTCAACAGTTCCCTATGAATAATTACACACAGCAAGGACCTGTGACCAACCTTGATGCCAACAACCTCATAATGAAAACCACAATAAACCAAGGATGCAAATAATACACAGTTCCAAAAACATCGTAACAGCTTGAGAAATACACAGACCACAAGTAACTAGAGCCAACATTTGATTCAAAGGGCAGAGTAACTATCATGAATGGAGAAGTAAGAAAACCCATACCTAGAAAATTTTGTGCGAGGAGAGAAACCAAGACTGTATACTTCCTCCACGACCAAGCAAGGCAGAGCAACAACAACTACCAGGGCCAAAAAAATGCAAGAATGACTAGGGTGACAGGCTCGAGGGGAGTTTGAGTGACGTGCATTTACAGCACGTTGCTTCTCCACTCAGTTCTTCATTCAATTCCTAGTACGAGCCAAGACAAATAGCCAACTCACCATAGCACTACATTCAAGCCATTAATCGACCAAAAATCAAACTTTCCATATTACTTTTTCAAAGTGCATGATAGTCCAAAGTGTGCCACCCCCTTGCCAATATCAAACTTATACAAATGACAATTGTGATAGGAACACAACCCACTATGCAACTCAAACAATACGCATAACCATAGTAGCAAGGGTCATGACCACCCAAAACTTTGCAATGAGGAATACATAGTATCAACATCAAAATTGTAGTGTAACTCTTTCATCCAAAAGGGAAACATTATCATACTTTATGAGGGATTATCCAAACCATTTAACTCCATGTTTTAATCACCAACCACCACATATTACCATAAAAATTTTAAACCATGATTTGAAACAAATGAATTGTAGAAAATTGTGTCGCTACCATCACATACACAAAAAAAGATAAGTGTTTCTTATCCACCATATTCCAATGAGTATACAAGGGGGTCCCACCTACTAGAATATTGTTAATATAGATAAATAATAAATCTTAGCAATCATTTGTGAGCATAGTATTCATCGTTGCGCTTTTAAGCGTAAAAAAACTGGCGAATCCATAGGAAAATCTATTTACAATAGATTAAGAACTCAGAATGTCTATTTTTACATACCAGGTGAATCATAGATCAAAATGTTATTTACCAAAATGATTATGCAACAGGGGGAGTGAGGCAGTTTAAGGGAAAAACTGATCTGGGACTTTGGGAATAGCTCATGAAAAGTGTTACATATGAGGGGCTTGTTCCTGTATGCATAACATTTGATTGGTCACAGTGAAAGTGTTCATTGTTTTAAGGAAAACAATTTGGTATGATCTTCTTGAATCTCAGGGTGGAGGGAAGAAAGGAAAAACATAAAGTAGGGGTGAAAATCCAATTATCTATCTTACAACAATAATGGAAGAAGAGAGTAGTTTCAGTGATGTCTACAAGGGGGACATCATGACATTTGTGTAATTTGATTTTTATTGACCAAAAATACTTATAGAATAGCATCGTTGTGGCGAAACGGATCCAAATTTTATTTCTGAGAATCAAAAAGGAAAATGATAAAATAAAAACAGTGGAAACAAAACAACAGAAAAAGAAAAACAACAAGGCAAAATCAAAGTAGTGAAACATAAAACTATAATACAACAGTGACTTTCATGCAGTGTTCAACCTTCAAACTGGTTCTGCATAGTGTTTCAAGTGGAAACCATTGATACTATAGGAAAATAATCGCTCTTCCAAGTCCTTTAGAAGATAAGAATTTACGCCTAGGACAAACGCGATTTTAAACGGACCCAGCCATAATTTTTGAGACTTTGAATTCGTTCCTTTGTTAGCATGGATTGAATCCCAAAGAAAGACTTTCTCATTTACTTTAAACCTGACAGCTTTTGTGCTTTTGTTGAAATATTTCTTCACGATTTCTTGTCGTCTTCTTATTTTTTCCAAGGCAAACATTATTTGTTCCTCTAAGGCTAACAGGGCATTTATCCTTTGAGGGACATTAGAAGAATTTAATTCTTCGATCTGTAGCATCAGTCGTAGAGAAGAAATTTCAATTTCAGTAGGAAAAATAGCTTCTTGACCATAAACAAGATGAAAGGGAGTGCAACATGTGCTTACCTTGGTAGTAGTGCAATATTCCCAAAGGGCGTAAGTGAAGAGAGTGTGCCATTGACGAGGCTTATCTTCAATGAGCCTCTTGATGATCCTAACCAGATTTTTATTAGTAGACTTGGCTTGCCCATTTCCTTGAGGGTAATAAGCTAATGAGATGAAATGTTTGACTCCCATCTTTCTTAGAAACTAAGTCAACTTAGCAAAAATTAAAGTGGGACCATTGTCTATAATAATTTCTAAAGGAATTCCAAATCTGGAGAAATATTAGTCTCAAGGAAAGAAATAACCTATTCATCCTGTGTGTGTTTAAGTGGGACAACCTCAGTCCATTTAGTGAAATAATATGTGGTTGTCAAGATAAAAATATTCCCTGCTGAATATGGAGGGTTAATAATGTTGGATCATGTTGCCATTGATGTCAAATGATTGATGTCAAAGGGTTGATGTCAAAGGAACAATGTCTTTTCACAGCATACTGATGTAATATGTATTGTCCTTGATGTGAATGGATTGATGTCAAGTGGAATCATAGTCATATGATGTCATGCATAGATGAAGATGGATCAATGAGTTGTCATTAATATATGATGCATAGATGAAGATGAATCATAGTCACATGATGTCATGCATAGATGAAGATAGATCTATAAGGTGTCATTGATATATGATGCATAGAGGAGGATGGATCAAAAAGTTGTCACTGATATATGATGCATAGATGAAGATGGATCGATGTGGCTTCGTTGATATATGATGCATAGTTGGATTGATATAAATATGACTCATTATTTTATTTATAAGGATTAAAAATGGATGAACTACAAAGTGGTCCCATTATGGTGAAACCCCTCACGGGAAGACACTTTGTGATTGAGTTATCCTAGAAGTATGGTTAGAGAAACCATACTTAAATGTGGAATAATGAGATGAAGACTAGAGAATTTGTCAGTGAAACTATCCTAGATGGATAGTGCTTGTCATGCCATTTCCAGTGGCATGTGGAACGTCACATAACTCTTCACGGTTTAAGAGTTATGGTGTTACGAAGTTGAAGGACCCTCATATGTTGGCTTGAACCCCCAAAAGGTCAAAGAAGTCAAAGTGCTTGCAAAGAAGGAGGATTATTTAAATAATAAAGTGAGGTGTAAAAATCAAGAGGACTATTTAAATAATAAATTGAAGTGACAAAGTCAAGGAGGATTATTTAAATAATAAAGTAAAATGGAGAACTTTCTAATTATGGAAAGTGGTTAACCCTAAAATAAGGAAAACGGGTTAAGTGGTCAAGTGGCTATTGGATACAATGACAAGTGGAAAATTGGGCAAAGTTGGACATAAGTGACTATGTGGGACAAAGTGACCTAGAAGAAGCTTCTAAGGAAGCTACTTGGAGAGTATAAATAAGAGGCAAGGGTCTCTTGTGAATATTATCTCTTGAGCATATAATGAAGATCTATTCTAAGAGAGAGATTGACTGGAGGATATCATGGACACATCAAAGTTTCCGTAATTCTGAGATCTTGACGGTGAAAGTTTTAGAAGTTCATAAATCCTAGTTTCTGAAGGAGTACGCGAGCAACAGTGGGCTAGAGAGCATACATATGCGGGATGCAGTGAACTAGAGCATGTACACACATGAGATAAAGGAAGACAGAGCACGTACAGTTGATGAAGTCATGAAGATTTGAGTGTGAGATGGTGTCAAGTTCATGACAGTTGAAGCAAGTTTCAGATCTACATTCTATGGGCTCAAATCTGCCATAGAAACTCTGGCATGGTTGCATAGTTGTCTTGATGGATACTCTTGCATATTTTATGGTGAATGCTTGAAGCATTCTTGGTATGGTTTTTATGATTTGGTTTGTGTTGGTTGATGGAGAGAGAAACACTCTAATGGTGTCAGTACTAATATGATTTCCATTGTATACTTTTTTTCTTATACATGATTAAGTAGCATTCATATTGTATGATTTAGGAGCATGAGTAAGTTGTGGGAGAGCATGGATGTGTTTTGATTGGTTTTGGTTCAGATTGGATAGTGAAATACATAAGTGAATGTGACTGAAGGTTGCAGAGGATCTGAGTTTTTCATGGAGAGAAAACCCTAATTTCTAAGAAGGCATACACAGGCTGTAGTACAGACAAGCCACATACATACACGAGCTATAATACTGCTAGGGCGCATACATACGCATTCTGCACTACTGACAGGTCACGTACTTGTTGACATATTAGTATTTGTTGAGGATGTATTCCTCTTCTCAGTTGGTGCTGAGTTGTGTAAGTTGAGTCTTGCATTATAGAGTTGGTGCTCTTATGGAGTTGTAACTTTATTTAGTTGTTGCTGATAACCCAAGGATTGTAGTCCGTAATAAAAATAAAATTGTACATATATCTTGTGTTCTTTGTGTTTCTTGTGGTGATGACTTGTTAATTATATATGTTGATGTTATCTATTGTTGATATATGTTCACATTTGACTGGTTATAAATGACAGTAATAAGTGATGAATAAATGGTGATTGTTAACTAAGGAGTTTTGTGAAAAGGGAAAATTTAGAAAAAGAGCACCACACTCATTCACCCCCCCCCTGTAAGTGTGGTCGGTGTGTCCAACAATTGGTATCAGAGAAGGCCTTCACTATAAGATTTAACAATCTTGGAGGAGATCCATGGACACAAAAATGGATGATGAAATTCCAATCCTTGATGAGAAAAATTATTCTACATGGAGAATAGAAATGAAAGTGCACTTGAAGTAAATAGGAGTGGGTATTTGGAAGGCAACTATTGGTGGATCAGTTCCTTTGAAGAACAAGTCAAAGTTTTCATCTCAAAGGAAAGAAAATAATAATGATGCATTGGCTCTCAAGACCATTCTTAGTGGACTCTCAAGTTCTATCAAAGAGAGCATGGGACAATGCACTTCTGCCAAGGATCTATGGCTAAAGCTAGAGGAGACATATCAAAGAAAGAAGGAAGACACTAAAGACAACTCCATCAAGAACAATGAAGGTAAAGAATCTCCAAAATCCTCTATTTGCAATGATTCTATATGTGATGATGTTGGCAAAAAGGAAGACCTTGAAGACAATTTCATCAAGATCAATGAAGGTAAAGAATCTCCAAAAACCCTTGATTGCAATATTTCAAAATGTGATGATGTTGAATATTTCTCTACAAGTGAAGAATAAAATCTAGAGACAATTTGTGTAGATTCAAATGATAGTTATCCCATGGAAGAAATAGAAGAAGAACTATCAGAACTTAAAAGTAAATTTGAATGGGGTCTATTTGAATACAACTATGACCATTGTTACATAGAATATAGCTATCTTTTTAATAACACTAAAAGGTTTCTTAGAAATAATCAAAGGCATATCTTGAAGTTAAAGGAAATGCTCAAGGAACAGGAAGAAATAAAAAAGGCTCAATTAGAAGAAAAGGAAGAGGAAATCAAAAGACTAAGGAATGAAATAGAAGAGAATAAGAAGCTAGATGATGAGATTAGAAAAAGTCTTGAAGTTAATGTCCATCTCAAGACCCAAATTGAAGAAGCCAAAAGGGTAGAGGAATTACTAAAGAATCAAGTAAATGAAAAGGAAGAGTCATGTCATGATCTGAAAATAAAAGGCTGACTTGTTATGCTATGCAAGCACCCCTACTTCATTAAAATAAACTTTACAGGACCTTGCTTCATGTGTTAAAATATGCAAAATAGACTTATGTGTTAAGTTTATGCTTCTTCCTTTAAATGTGCATGTATATTCTTGTAAATGCTTATGTATGAAGATATGTTCTTTGAATGATTAGATATTTGCTTGAAATGAAAACACATCAACACAAATTGCAGCAAATAAACCATCAAATGCACAACAAGAACAACATGATAAAGGAGTTCACCCCCCTCCGGGCTACATCTCCTTGAGCCTCCATGAATGGACTTGGCTCTCTGGGATTAATTAGTCAAAAGTTCTTTTACAAGCTGCTTCTCAACTCCAATGGAAAAAAAAACTGTACCATTGATATCAAAACATATTAAAACCCAAAAAATGACTAATAACACTCTGAAAACGAATCATGGCTCATTCGGGCATGACCTCTTCTACATGTGGCCATAAGCTTCCCTGAGCTTCTCTTTGGAAAAAACACCTGTAAAATTTTTCAACATCCTCTGAAACCTGTCCCAATGTGTTCAGAGCATAGCAATTAGCCAAACATGATATTTAAATCACAGAAAACAAGCATAGGCTCACCAAACCATGTCCTCCATCAAAGAGGGCTTCAAACTCCCTAGAGCTTCCTGGAACTTCAATGGTGAAAAACTTGCTGAAGAAGTATTCAAATGGCTGTGAAAATGGAACCAATGGATCCATCACGTCCAAAAACCCCTAGCTGGGCTTTTACGGCACCTCAATCGGCCAAACGATGAAGAAGTTAGGCCTTCTCCATTTTTCTCCTTCAAGCTTTGCTGGAACTAGTTCTTCAAATCGCACCCTTTTGCACATCAACCTAGAACATGCTCCCAATGCGCGTTATAACCTGGCACCGGGCGCAAACGCGCCAACGATGCAAACCGTAGGACGGTTAGGGCGCCTCCAGCCCCCAACCGCCAAGCACTTGGGCATATGACCCATAAGACCTCGGGCTAAATCAAAAGAGCCAAACGGGTTTAAAACCGTGCCAACTGTTGAAACCGCGCGCATAACTGTGGTATCCAACCCACGCGCTCCAACTGTAGTCATATGGTTAAACACACAAAACCATGGGCTAACATTTTAAAACCCCACGCGAATATACAACCGCGCGCACATTTGTTAACATATGGTTATATGTAAATAATATGGGTCGGCATTTAAAACCCCGCGCGAATGTTTTTTGTAAACCATAGTTTATACATATATGCATATAACATTGCAATACATTGCAATGTAATGCAATGTAATATGTGCCAACAGTCGGGCTGTTATACATATGGTCATATGCAAATGTAATATGTCCACGAGTCGGGGCTAAGCCCCGGCCCGACCCCCCTTTCCGTTTCAAACAAAAGTCAACTCTAAATAAATGTTTTACAACATAGTTAACAAGGAATAGTTGGCGGAAATTTGTTTAGTGGAGGGTTATGAAGCTGCTATAGTTGGGGGAGGTCCAGGGGTCAAACCCCACGGACTCCCCATAAACTTTTACACATGAAAATAATGACCAACCATATAGGGACACGTGGCGCCCATGAATTGGGCCACGTGTCCACACCTTATTGGCTATAAATGACACGTGCCATCACCTGATTGGAAAACCACCAACCAATAAAAATATGCCACATCATCAAACTACCACATCATCATGATGGTACGGCCCTGCCATGTGGCCGTACGGACTATACGGACTGCCCAGTCAGCACTTTTTTTTCCTGTTTGACTTTCCGAACAGATCGCTATATCTTTTGCTCCCGATATCCATTTGAGACAAAACAAATTACGTTGGATTCGTGACGATGAGGGCTACGCTCACATCCGATTTGAGGCAATTCTGAGAACGTCGATTTTTGGGCTAAAATTTGACCCCTGGTCCAGATTTTGATCACACCTTCCCACTAAAAGGCTTTTGGACCCACAAAAGCTTATGATCATCTTTCAAGTTATATAAAAATCTCTTCGACATTCACCTGAATACTCCGACATGCCGGGCACTGCAAATAGCTCTGTTCTTCAACCACTGCTCTCTAGCTGCTGCTGACCCACTGCTCTCTCTGTGCTTGGAAGACTGCCAACCTTCCCACTGAGAATCAAGTCCCTCTTTTGAACTCTTCAACGTCAAAAAACATCAACTATCCAATGGCTGCAAAAACTTCCTGCGACATCTTATCATAGGGCAAGAAAACATCAATCTTGAAAATAAATCATACAAGATTGAAAAATGATGCCAACAAAAATCTTTTGTTCTTCAAACAAACTGTCGCATCTCGTACTTTATCAAAGTACATGGCATTTTCAAAATCAACTTTCAAGTCAATAAACACCATCGACTAAACACAAGTCGAACAACACGATCGACACAACATAGTGGTCAGAAAATCATCAACACCAGTCGAACTCATTTGAAACATCATATCGACCTTCCCAGAAATGCACACATAATGTTGAAAAGTGCATTTACAATTAGAAAAATGAAAACCTCACTTGGTCAAGAAATCCAACCATTTCTTACCAAACCAACTGAACGGTGACTTTTTCTGCAGAACATCGTCCTCTTGTGAATCATCTTGACTCACATAAATGATGGAATCTCCTTTTCCATTCTTACCAATATCCTTATCCAACTGCTTCTGAGACTGTGGACGAATAGTTGGATGCAACATCCAACATTGATCAATAAGATGACCCCACTTCTGGCAATGAGTGCAAACCTTCTGCATCCTTCTTTCATGTTGCTTTTTCTTAGAAAGTTTCCTGAAATGGGCCAACCTTTTCCAACACTTTGAAACATGATGGTTATATAATCCGCAATATGTACATGGATCCTTCCTTCCATTTTTACATATATAATCAAAAGAAACTGAATGATAAGCAGAATTATACCTGGAGCATTCACCTTTATCGCCTCTGTGAGGAGGTGAATCTGAAGAGTTACTAGCTCTCTTCTGAAGACCATCAACAGTGTCCTTATCATCATCACTGTCACAACTACTTTTGCATTCATCTTGAACACAAGCCTTACATGCTGAAGGGATCGAACTTTCACCTTTAAAACCTTCCTCAGCAGGTGAACTTGAAACAAAGTTTATGCTTGCAGCTTTTCCCCTTGTCTCCTCGACTTTGGGATTTGATCCATTTCTTTGTTCATAACCAAGACCACAAAACTTAGGTCTTTCTTCA
>JZKD02S2077922.1:1355113-1383113 GCA_000966675.3 Picea glauca | reverse complement strand
GCAAGCACCCCTACTTCATTAAAATAAACTTTACAGGACCTTGCTTCATGTGTTAAAATATGCAAAATAGACTTATGTGTTAAGTTTATGCTTCTTCCTTTAAATGTGCATGTATCTTCTTGTAAATGCTTATGTATGAAGATATGTTCTTTGAATGATTAGATATGTGCTTGAAATGAAAACACATCAACACAACTTGCAGCAAATAAACCATCAAATGCACAACAAGAACAACATGATAAAGGAGTTCACCCCCCTCCGGGCTACATCTCCTTGAGCCTCCATGAATGGACTTGGCTCTCCGGGATTAATTAGTCAAAAGTTATTTTACAATCTGCTGCTCAACTCCAATGGAAAAAAAAAACTGTACCATTGAGATCAGAACATATTAAAACCCCAAAAATGACTAATAACACTCTGAAAACGGATCATGGCTCATCCGGGCATGACCTCTTCTACATGTGGTCATAAGCTTCCCTGAGCTTCTCTTTGGAAAAAACACCTGTAAAAGTCCTCAACAGCCTCTGAAACTTGTCCCAATGTGTTCAGAGCATAGCAATTAGCCAAACATGATATTTAAATCACAGGAAACAAGCATAGGCTCACCAAACCATGTCCTCCATCAAAGAGGGCTTCAAACTCCCTAGAGCTTCCTGGAACTTCAATGGTGAAAAACTTGCTGAAGAAGTCTTCAAATGGCTATGAAAATGGCACCAATGGATCCAGCATGTACAAAAACCCCTATCTGGGCTTTTACGGCACCTCAATCGGCCAAACGATGAAGAAGTTAGGCCTTCTCCATTTTTCTCCTTCAAGCTTTGCTGGAACTGGTTCTACAAATTGCACCCTTGTGCACATCAACCTGGAACACACTCTCAATGCGCGTTATAACCTGGCACCGGGCGCAACCACGCCAACGATGCAAACCGTAGGATGATTAGGGTGCCTCCAGCCCCCAACCGCCAAGCACTTGGGCATATGACCCATAAGACCTCGGGCTAAATCAAAAGAGCCAAACGATTTTAAAACCGTGCCAACTGTTGAAACCGCGCGCATAACTGTGGTAACCAACCCACGCGCACCAACTGTAGTCATATGGTTAAACACGCAAAACGATGGGCTAACATTTTAAAACCCCACGCGAATATACAACCGCGTGCACATTTGTTAACATATGGTTATATGTAAATAATATGGGTCGGCATTTAAAAACCCCGCGCGAATGTTTTTTGTAAACCATAGTTTATACATATATGCATATAACATTGCAATACATTGCAATCTAATGCAATGTAATACGTGCCAACAGTCGGGCTGTTATACATATGGTCATATGCAAATGTAATATGTCCACGGGTCGGGGCTAAGCCCCGACCCGACCCCCCTTTCCTTTTCAAACAAAAGTCAACTTTAAATAAATGTTTTACAACATAGTTAACAAGGAATAGTTGGCGGAACTTTGGTTAGCGGAGGGTTATGAAGCCGCTATAGTTGGGGGAGGTCTAGGGGTCGAACCCCACGGACTCCCCATAAAATGTTACACATGAAAATAATGACCAACCATATAGGGACACGTGGCGCCCATAATTGGGCCACGTGTCCACACCTTATTGGATATAAACGACACGTGCCATCACCTGATTGGACAACCACCAACCAATAAAAATATGCCATGTCATCAAACTACCACATCATCATGATGGTACGGCCCTGCCACATGGTCGTACGGACTGTACAGACTGCCCAGTCAGCACTTTTTTTACCTATTTGACTTTCCGAACAGATCACTATATCTTTTGCTCCCGACGTCTGTTTGATATGAAACAAATTGTGTTGGATTCGTGACGACGAGGGCTACGCTCATGGCTGATTTGAGGCAATTCCGAGAACGTTGATTTTTGGGCTAAAATTTGACCCCTGGTCCAGATTTTGATCATGTCATAAGTTGGAAGCTGAATTTTTTGATATTAGAAAGAAGGTAGAGAATTCAAACAAATTCTTGAATAGCTCAACAATATTGAATGAGATCTTGGATAGTCAAATATCACCAAATGATAAATCAGGTCTTGGATACAACAAAGGAGGTACAAATGTTGAAGCAAGCACCTCAAAGAGGCATGAGGTAAGTCCCTCACTGTCAAAGGATGGAAATAATGTTGCAAGTCAACCATCTACACAAGGCAAGGAAATTTCCAAAAGAACAAAGCAAGGAAGACATCAAGAACCCATCCTTACATCTCAAAGAAAATTCAAGACACCTTCAAGATGGACACCAAAGCAAAGGTATGAAAATGTTTTTCATGGTCAATGTTACTCATGTAATGAATATGGTCACAAAGMTTTGGAGTGTAGATATTATGCAAGGAAAGATAGTGAAATATTTCATAACACCCTAAGGTGTTGGAGATGTAATCAAGTAGGACATATTTCTTCTCATTGTCACACCATGAGATGCTACAACTGTAGTGGATTTGGTTACAAATCCCAGGATTGATGGAACACAAGAAGAAATTCCATGATGAGGACTTCATATAGCATGACTAGAAAAATGAATAAAGTTAGGAAGGAAGCTATTTTTAAAAATATGGAAGCTTAGAGCTCAAGTTATGAGAAGTTGAGACACCTTTAGAAGTGGGTGAAGAAAACTGAACAGTCAGAACAAAATGGAAGCCTTAAGGGAAGCTCAAGTTTGTCATCTTCAGAAGCATACACAGGTTATAATGGTAACAATCCCGTGCATACGCGAGCTAACCTATGAATAGGTCATGTACATATGTGAGTTTTCTGTGCAACAGGACGCGTATCTATGGTAAAGCCTTGGAAATTGGCTATGCATAAATTTGCAGCTTGGTATAATGGTATAACTCTGTGTTGCAAGGTTTGACATGGTTTGTTGCAGGGTCTGACATTGTTTGCTACAGGTTTTCATGATTACATGTTGGCATACATAATTGATGTATGTATGGTGGTGACATATAGTTGAGTATTGAAAGAATATCTTGGATGCATGGTACTAACCCTAAAGTGTGGATTGAGACATTTTCCTATTGAAGAATAATGTTGGTTGTGACAGTGAAGTAATGGCACTTTTGTTATGAGATTTATCATGATGATGCTAGATAGAGATGTCATTGATCTTTGAGGCACACTTCTAGTACATATATTATTGAATGCTTAGTATTTGTTGTAGTGAATGGAGGTTGATGTTGATTTGTTCGGGTACATGGATGGTACATATTTGAGTTTCATTGATATATCCTATGATGTATTATTGGAAGCATAGTTGTTGGATATCTTGGTGCATTCGTTTGGCATATGGATGAGCTACATATTGAGACATGTATTTGATGAGTTGATGAAGTGGTCATGTTTTACACCATTGATGAGTCATATCTTGATCTATAGTTGATACATGTTTGCTACACTTTTGATACATTGTTAGAGGCACCTATTAGCAGTATGATTGGTGCATGTTTTATGGTGGATATGGCATACATGTATGAGGACACATCTTGATTGTGGTTCATTTTTTTGTGGTGTTGGTGCATGGTTGATGCACTTGCTTGGTACAGGTGGTGATACATGATTAGTGCAATGATTGATGCACTCATAGATGGTATATTTATGAGGATGATAGTACTTGGCTAAAGTACATCATTGGTATTACTTGTTTATCATATACTTTGGTACATGATATATGGAATGATATAGTTGAGACACTTGATTGATTTAGATGCATGGTTATGGCACTTGGTTCATGGTGGAGACATACCATGAGTGATATGACACTTGTTTGTGGCACATGGTTGGCATATTGGTAGGAGAATATGGATGATACACAGTTGGCACATGTTATTGGCATATGGTTGATACACTCCATTGGTGATATCTTATGACATATTGTATGATATTTATGTACATTGGTGTTGTGCATGGTTGGAACATTGTATGGTGTTGATGTACATGGGTGTTGTGCATGGTTGGCACACAATTTGGTACATGATGTACTTGGTTGATGTTTTGTTCATGATTMTCTATTTCATTGTTGACATATATTTTGATTCATGATGTATGGTATGGCACAAGTTTGATGCATGGAAAATTCCAAGGATCGTCATAGAAAGAGCGATTGATCTATGTTTCGGTTGAGAAGTATCATTTGCAATAGAAGCATATTGCAGTGGTAGCATATTGTTTATATTGCAAAGAATATAGGGGGATACATACCCATATGGGGAGTCATTCTTCTTCCCATGATTCCAAGAGGAGATATTTATCATATGCAGAGGAAAGAGGCATGGTTCTAGGGGGAGCATTGGTCATAGGGATGCATACATGGTTCCAGAGGTAGCAAGAGCTATATATATTTAGCATTACATCAAAGTGATATCCCTTGTTCAAAAGGGAAGAGATTATTCAAAGGAAGACCAAAGGAATTCAGACAGGGGGAGAAGCCCCAAGGGGATAATGACCCTTTTCCATTGATGTCAAAGGGGGAGAGATAATCAAATTGATGTGATTAATATGACTATTGATGTAGAGAAATTTCGTGTCTACATGTTGCCATCAATGATTGGTGTTGACATCAATGTTGGTATTTCCATCAATGCCAAAGGGGGAGATTGTTGGATATGTTGTCATTGATGTCAAATGATTGATGTCAAAGGGCTAATTTATTGATTGATTGATGTCAAAGGTTTGATGTCAAAGGATTGATGTCAAAGGAACAATGTCTTGTCATAGCATAATGATGTAATATGTATTGTCCTTGTTGTTTATGGATTGATGTCAAGTGGAATCATAGTCATATGATGTCATGCATGGATGAATATGGATCAATGGGTTGTCATTAATATATGATGCATAGATGAAGATGAATCATAGTCACATAATGTCATGCATAGATGAAGATGGATCAATGAGGTGTCATTGATATATGATGCATGGATGAAGATGGATCAATATGTTGTCATTGATATATGATGCATAGATGAAGATGGATCGATGTGGCTTCATTGATATATGATGCACAGTTGGATTGATATAAATATGACTCATCATTGTCTTGATAAGGAGTGAAAATGGATGAACTCCAAAGTGGTCCCCTTATGCTGAAATCCCTCATGGGAAGACGCTTTGCGATTGATTTATCCTAGAAGTATGGTTAGAGATACCATACTTAACTGTGGAATAATGAGATGATGATCAGAGAATTTTTCAGTGAAAATATCCTAGATGTATAGTGCTTGTTATGCCATTTCCGGTGGTATGTGTAACATCACATAACTCCTTACGGTTTGAGAGTTATGGCCTTACAAAGTTGAAGGACCCTCATATGTTGGCTTGAACCCCCAAAAGGTCAAAGAAGTCAAAGTGCTTGCAAAGAAGGAGGATTATTTAAATAATAAAGTGAGGTGACAAAATCAAGAGGAGTATTTAAATAATAAAGTGAAGTGACAAAGTCAAGGAGGATTATTTAAATAATAAAGTAAAATGGAGAACTTTCTAATTATTGAAAGTGGTTAACCCTAAAATAAGGAAAATGGGTTAAGTGGTCAAGTGGCTATTGGATACATGGACAAGTGGAAAATTGGGCAAAGTTGGACATAAGTGACTATGTGGACAAAGTGACCTAGAAGAAGCTTCTAAGGAAGCTATTGGGAGAGTATAAATAAGAGGCAAGGGTCTCTTGTGAATAGTATCTCTTGAGCATATAGTGAAGATCTATTCTGAGAGAGATTGACTAGAGGATCTCATGGATGCATCAAAGTTTTCATAAGTCTGAGATCTTGACGGTGAAAGTTTCGAAAGTTCAGAAACCCTAGTTTCTGAAGGAGTATGTGAGAAACAGTGGGCCAGAGAGTGTACATACACAGTTTGTAGTGAGCTAGAGCGCGTACACATGCGGGCTAAAGGAAGACAGTGTGCGTACAATTGATGAAATCATGAAGATTTGAGTGTGAGATGGTTCCAAGTTCGTGACGGCTGAAGCAAGTTTCATATCTGCATTCTATGGGCTCAGATATACCATAGCAACTTTGGTATGGTTACATAGTTGTCTTGATGGATACTCTTGCATATTGTATGGTTAATTCTTGAAGCATTATTGGTATGGCTATTATGATTTGGTTTGTGTTGGTTGATGGAGTGAGCAACACTCTAATGGTGTACTGATATGATTTCCATATTATACTTTCTTCTTATACATGATTAAGTAGCATTCATATTGTATGATTAAGGAGCATGAGTAAGTTGTGGGAGAGCATGGATGTGTTGTGATTGGTTCTGGTTCAGATCGGACAGTGAAAGATGGAAGTGAATGTGATTGAAGGTTGCAGAGGATCTGAGCTTTTCATGGAGAGAAAACCCTAATTGCTCAGAAGGAAAATGCAGGCTGTAGTACAGGCAGGCTGCATACATACGTGATTTGTAATACTGGTAGGGCATGTACATATGCGTTCTGCACTACTGATAGGTCGCGTGCCTATTGACAGATTGGCATTTGTTGAGGATCGATTCCTCTTCTCAGTTGGTGTTGATTTGTGTAAGTTGAGTCTTTTATTATAGAGTCGGTGCTTTTGTGGAGTTGCAACTCTATTTAGTTGTTGCTGATAACCCAAGGATTGTAGTCCATAATAAAAAGAAAATTGTATAGAGGATTTGAGTTTTTCATGGAGAGAAAACCCTAATTGCTTAGAAGGAATACGTAGGTTGTAGTACAGACAGGCCGCATACATATGCGATTTGTACTACTGGTAGGGCACATACATACGCATTATGCACTACTGACAGACCACGTACCTATTGACAGATTGGTATCTATTGAAAATTGATTCCTCTTCTCAGTTGGCACTGAGTTGTGTAAGTTGAGTCTTGCATTATAGAGTTGGTGATCTTGTGGAGTTGTAACTCTATTCAGTTGTTGTTCATAACCCAAGGATTGTAGTCCGTAATAAAAATAAAATTGTACATATATCTTGTGTTCTTTGCATTCCTTGTGGTGATGACTTGTTAATGATATATGTTGGTGTTATCTGTTGCTGATATATGTTCACATTTAACTGGTTATAAATGACAGTAATAAGTGATGAATAAATGGTGATTACTAAATAAGGATTTTTGTGAAAAGGGAAAGTTTGAAAAAGAGCACCACACTCATTCACCCCCCCCCCCTCTAAGTGTGGTCAGCGTGTCCAACAAATAGGACTGATAAATTCTAAAACCCATTTAGAAAAAGGAAATTCAGGGAGGACAAGTTGCAAAGGCATGGCAGAAAGGCATTCTTTCCTAGCGAATTTCTGGCACTTGTCATTGTATCTTGAAAATTTATAAGAATCCCAAAAAATTGAGGGGTAATAATGACCTTTTTTTATGATCTTAAAAGTAGTTGTTTTCACAAAAAAGTGACCACCTACATGAATAACAAAATTTGAAGATCCATGAGCTCCCTGTAACAATTTCTGGTCTTCCTCATTATTTACACATCGAAGTAATATTCCATCGGCAAATCTTCTGAACAAAAAGTCTCCTAAAATAATATATCTAGAAGATTCAAGATGAAGCCTTCTCTTTTGATGAGTATCTAAATCATCTGGGCATCTCTGATATAACAAGTAATACACCAGATTTTTATACCAGGGATGTTCAGCTACGGGAAGGGTTTGACTCTCAATGTAAAATAGTGTTGAAAGAGGATTATCTTGTTCATCAATTTCTTCACTTTCTTCAGCATGTTGAGCCAAGCGAAGGGATAAGTCTCAACCCTTAATTGTTTTTGAAGTCATGATGGTTAAATAATGCTCTTGGATCTTAGAAATCCAATGTGCAAGCTTCCCTGAAAGATAAGTCTGCGAAAGAAAAAACTTGACAGCAGGCAAAGGGACTTTTACCTATCTGTGCTTGCCTATAATAAATTGGTGAAATTTCTCCACAGCTTTAACCAGAACAAAAGCATGTTTTTGATATAAGAATACTTAAATCATCATCTAATAAGCTTTGACTCATGTAAGCTATTGGTTTTTCATTATTCTAGTCATCAAATTGTAGGGGAATAGCAGAAACTACTTCCTTAGTGGCATTAGTGTATACGATAAAATCCTTCTCAAAGTCCGGTTTCTCCAAAACCGGTGCGTAACTTATTTCTTTCTTAATCCTTATGAAATAATTTTAGACGTCTTCAGTCCAGGAAAAGGAGTGATATTTCCTTAGAAGATTATGAATTGGTTTGACCATTAAAGAAAAATTGGGAACAAATCTACAGACAAAGTTGATAATGCCCATAAAGGCTTGAACCTCCTTTTTGGAAGCGAGGGTAGGAAGGTTCAAAATAGTAGCGATCCTTTTGGGATCTATGTTTATTCCCGAACCAAAAATGATATGACCAAGGATTTTTTCCTTGGTAACTCCAAAAATAGATTTAGAAGGATTTAAATAAATACCGAACTTTTTGCATCGCATCGAAACTTTTCTAAGATGACCAAAATGATCCAACCGGTTTTTTGAATAAACAGTCAAGTCATCAAGATAAACCTAGATAATCTTACTAATAAAATCCTCAAAAGATATCTGCATAAATATTTCGAAAGTGGCACATGCATTAGATAAGCCAAAAGGCATGCGTTCATAATAAAATGTGCCCCAACGTGTAGTGAAAGTGGTTTTATACCTATCAGTCCTTTTCACCTTGATCTAATTATAACCAGAGAAACCATCAAGGACATGATTTGTGACCCTGCAACTTGCTGCAAAATCATTTCCATGTTAGGGAGAGGAAAATGGTCTTTTATGATAGCTCTATTCAATGTGTGAAAATCAACACACAATAGGATCTGACCAGTTGTTTTTCAAATGAGGACCAAATTTGAGACCCACTCTGAATACTTAACTGGGAAACTTATTGCAGATTTCAAAAGTTTTTCCAACTCCTTCCTAATATTAGCTTCAAGTGCAAGGTTAATGGGTCTTTGTTTTTTCCTAACTGGTTTTATCCCTTCCTTAATAGGAATGGCTTGTTGTATGAGAGCAGGATCAAAACCACAAAGATCCTCGTAAGACTGAGAAAAAACATCTTGAAATTCATGAAGTAAAGTAGTGAATTTCATCTTTTCTTCCTCAGTACATTGGGCACCTATCTTAACATTATTGGGGTAATTGGGTGTTCCAATGTTTAGGGAAATGGTTTCACCTACTTTCCTTTTTGACTCCTCTTCTTTATGCATTCTTTTGTTTCCTACATCACTCGATGAAAATGAACTTTCTAGAGGAGTCAAGCCTTTCGAAATTTTGTTGTTTTACATGGATATAATCTCCTTGGGCTTAAATGGTTCATTTTGTATGAAAGCACACATTCCTTCATCACTAGGGAAGACCTACCATGACTCTACATTGTCAGGAATATGAGGACAATAAAAATATTGAAAAGTACAATCAAGTCTCTGATGTAGAAGTTGCCGAGTAGGAGACATTGCAAACACAGTTAACCCGTCATCCATTGAATTAAATTTCCTTTTAACATGAGTGATGTTAAATGATAATAGGTTCGAGATAAGCATCCAAACAACTTGGGTGTAGAGTTTCATCAACTTATTTCTAGGATATTATATTTTATGTACAAGGTTTACAACAATTTCATAGTCCCCCAAAAATGAAAGGTGTCCACAACCTAAATTATAAGCATTTTCAATGCCTAGAAATAATGCTTCAAACTTGGTACCGTTATTCGTGCAAGAAAATTCGAGTCTATAAGAAAAGTTGTGAATTTTACCTACAGGTGAGTATAATATAATGCCATCTCCATTACCTTCATTGGAGCATGAACCATTGAAGTGCATGTGCCACATACCATCCTCCAGGTCAATTTGTTCTGGGGTAGTGACACCCTCATCCACAAAGATGGAGTACACTCCTAAGTCCTCCTTGACATAGTTTACATTATTTTGTGGAACACTCCCTCTGTATGGTGAGATTCTTCCTTCCCTCAGGACTATGATATTCTTTCCATTCTGAGGAACAAATAAGTGTGTTCCATCAAGAGAAATATATCCACCTATCAAGTCTTTCCAGTCTCTTCCTAAGAGGATAGAATAGTTACTTACTGGCATGTCAATTACCTGGATGTTGAGGGTTGTCCTTATTTTAGGATGTGCACACAGAACCAAAGTCACGTCTTTGATTTCACCTATAGTAAACTATTGTAGACTGTTATAGGAGAGCATGATTCTAGAATTTTCATTAGTACATGATAAGCCTAGCTCTTCCATAATAATTTTTGACATTACACTTGGGCCCAAACCATCGTCAATTAGGCAACAATGGGCTATTTTATCCATAATTTTTACAGAAATAAAAAATGGATGGGTTTTTACAGGGTGTCTAAATTTATTTACACCTAATTTATTTACAATAGAATCCTCTTCTTTAGCCTCTTCAGAAAGATTGACTATGGTGGAACCTTTTCCTTAAAGTTTTCAAGATGCTTTTGTTTTTTAGGTATGGAAACCATGTCTAGCAGAGTAGCATCGGCCTTGATATTATCCAATTGGTTGAGAATTTTATATTTGGAAGAGGGAAGAGGGGAGGGAACTCCTTGATTGTCTAGAGTCTTGGTAGCCTGCATAATGGAATCTTGTGAAGATGAGCTTGGACTAGAAGAAGTACGAGGGGGGTCATATTTTCCTTTTGAAACATAGGATTTATTCCTAGAGTTTATGATCATGACATCTTCTGGTTCTACCCAATCTAGAACAATAATGGTGGTTTCAGGATTTTTGCCAAATATTTTATATCTGACACTATTATTTACCTTGCAAGTACTTTCCTCATGATTTTCATCGAAAAAGTTACACCAATTGCGATACATGATGGATTTGGGATGAAAGTTGTTTTCATTGGTATTCCTAAAAGGTGGTGAAGAAGAATATGATGCCCCAGGAGTAAGTGAAGGGACATTTCCATTTCGCTCGTATGATATCATCCGATTGTTCATATCCTGTACAAGTTGTAGGATGGTAGAAATGTTTGTTTCTTTAACCGAGTCCCCTTCGGGGAGACCTGTTCTTTCTAGTTTTTCTTCATATTCTAGACAAGTATGCAAGGAAGAACCAAGGTTATCAATATCCTTTTCTTCAAGCCTATGCCGATAGGGGGAAGGTAGAGAATTATTGTAATGCATAAAAGCAGCTTGGTTATGGGGGCGAATAAGTTTGGGAATTTGATTATATAAATTGGTGAAACGAAGTTTGAAATACTTAATACTGTCAATGTCCTTGTATGCAATGTTATTATATTCCCTCAATTGTTCGGTTGGGATCTTATACTGCCCATAATTGGACTTAAACCAGTAAAGTAATTCTTCCCAAGTGGAAAGGATTTTGGTAGGGAGATTGAAAAAATGTGTCGTTTATTTCCCTTTAAGAGAGTTGACAAATAGGCACATGAAAGTATCATTATCATTGGCTCCTATATTGTGACAAGCATTAGATAAATCTACCAAGTGATTGTTTGTAGTGACAGTATTGTTTCTAGAAAACCTAGGTAGATGCTCTTTACATTTTGGTAAAGGAAAAGTAGCAGGCACTAGGTACAAGGGAGAGGATACGTGCCACGTGGTGGTAGTAGCATATTCCTCGAATTGGAAAAAACTATACTTCTTGATAATCTTGGAATGGTTGGTAGTAGATTGGACAGGAACCTGATGGCTATACAAACTACCAATTACTGACGAGGTTGAAGGTTGAGATGATGAGGCACCTCCAGTACCACCAGAGCCACCTACAGATGCCATGTTGTAAATGATGGGTGTGGGTGTGAAAGGTGAACTAGCCGAATCAGACAAAGTTCTCCTTATAGTACCTTGTTGGGTTTGTTTTCACTCCAGGAAACTCTTCTAGGTTGTAGCTCGAAGATGCCTGGTAACTTAACTATTTTCTTAATGTGGAATATATAATTGGATCAATATGGATAACTACCTCAATGAATGTTACACTTAAGACAGTCTAGGTGTATTCAACATTACAAGGCCTTCAAGAGCTATTATCAGATAGGTTGTGTATCAAATAGAACAAAATATAATCACATAAACCAGATCACACATATATAAAACAATAGGTATGATGGGTCTACAAACTAGTACAATAGCTTATGATCCTTTGCCAAATAATCAAATAGTGAGATGACAGTCACCTATGGATTATATAAGCATAGACAGAGAATGGCATTCACTCATAAACATAGACAGATAAGAAAGAAGGAATCTGATAACATCAATGAAAGAAGCTTGCAAGTCTCATATATTAAATAAAGTGTCTCAACACAAAATACAATAACCTAGTCTCCAAAATCGAACCCTTATCCTTCAAAAGTTTATGGCTTTACAGCCTTTACATAAGAAATCTAGATCC
Source organism: Picea glauca (assembly GCA_000966675.3). Classification (NCBI taxonomy): domain Eukaryota; kingdom Viridiplantae; phylum Streptophyta; class Pinopsida; order Pinales; family Pinaceae; genus Picea; species Picea glauca. The sequence continues at coordinate 1,370,715 of JZKD02S2077922.1, read as the reverse complement.
TAAAAAGTTGGATCGGATTTACTTGAAATAGTAAGTCAAAATCTAGTACAAGAAAATAGGAAGAGATGCTAAAAACTAGGTCAATCTCCTCATCCTTGATGATCTTCGTATATTTCAAAACTTTGACAAGTGTAGAAATCCTTCCAAGGCTGTAGAGTATCCATAGAAGATAAGATAAGTCGAATCTGCTATTTCTGGAAAAAAATGTTTCTGTACCGAGAAAATAGGTATCTAATTCCACGTTTCCACCTTGCTAAATGCCTCAAATATCAAAACAAATCCTTAAATCTAATGTGTTTAGTTATTATCCATCTTTTGAAACCATCCTCAAGGCATCTGATTAAAAAAAACTTGGATCTAGGTGAAACTACAACCTCTCTGCCCCATCTATAACTTTTGGTGGGTAGAAGAGTTAAAATATGATACTGTATGCCACTAAAGGCTCTACTTTCGGTGGCTAATGAACAATGAAATGTCCACCTAAGCCACAGAAACCTGAGATTACAAACAGTTCACAAAATTGTAAAATTGCGTTATCTCTGTGCTTTAAGAACTTCAAGGTTGCTCCTCTAGAGTCTTTGTAGTCTGAGCGAGGTTCTCTATGGCTGTTGCTAGGTTCTCCATGTCTGAGTGAACTATAGGCTTTGTCTTTTTAAGCATGAGTTTAATATTTGAACACCTAGTAGCCTTATATGCCTTTTGGTTTGCTTGAATTAGTTTTATGTTTTTCTTCTCCAGCTTGACATACATCTTAGCAAGTATATGAAAAGAATCATATAATTCAACATTTCTTTCTACTAGATTTTTATTCCTTCTCTTGATTTCTCTTTCAATAATTTCAAGTTCATATACTTGCCTGAGAAGTTGATTTATATTTTGTGATGAAGACTTCTTTGGTTTGTTGGTTGATGCTTCAACAACTCGCTGGTCTTGATCTCCCTTAGGTACTTGTGAAAGAAAATCTTCATTCTCTGTCATTGGCTCTCCTGTTGGAACTACTTCTATAAGACCTTGCTCTACCACAACTTCCTCATGCTCTATTGCAACAGGATGTTCTTCATCCTCAGAGTCTGTGTAGGGGAGATTTAGGATGTTTTTATCTCTTGGAGGAGATTCTGCTTTCCCTGTATCATGATTGAAATCCAATATTTCCTTAGCTTTCCCAGGCTTAGAAGATGGAGAGGGTTGATCAACTACAACTACAAAGATGTCTCTCCTCTTCCTTTTTCCACTTCTAGGAGTAGAAGACTTATTTGAAGAAGGCTTCTCCTTATCTCCTGACTGAAAGTCTATCTCAAATTCTTTCCAAAAGAGGAAATGATCCCATTTCCTATTACTTCTCTTCAACAGCTCACAAATCATGAGTGTGATTAGGCCATGATGAAAAATCCTTCTCTTAACTTTGCTTGGTTTTGCTTGAACTTTGTAGGTCATTTTCTTCTAGATCCTATAGAGGTAATAAGGCAAGTTCAAAGTCATTATGCCAGTGAAGTGGTTCATCAATTTGAAATGATAGATCATTACCTTGTAGTATCTACCTTCACAGGTTATATAAAAAAGGATGGCTTTTAACAAGTTCTGCCATTTATCCTCAAGAAAAGACATGAGAATGTCTTTCTTCCAAATTAAACTTTTATGCTCTGGTTTGAGATAAGACCTAAAATCAATATCCTTGGTGACTATAGTCTTAAACCAATTCTCTCCAGTTCTGGGAAGTTTCGTCACCTCTACTATGAGAGCTTCATTTACTATGAATTCATCCTGGCCAATGACAACTTTTCTCCCATCGAAAGTCAGAGCAAAAGCCTCTGCTACCTATTGGTGAGAGCTCTGCAACTTTTCACAAAACATGTAACACCCTGCGTCTTCGAATAGCTGACATACTTTTGGATGTGACTCTAGGTAGTGTATGTCATTTATCTCTTTCCTGAGAGAAGCTACTCCTCTCCTCATCTGCTAAACTGCTCCTGTACACCTATAAATGAAAACTCATGCTTGGGGAAGACCACACAACGCAAATGGAGGAAGGTTATGGCTCAGCTACGACAGAGGCGAAATATGAGGAACATTTACAAGTTGGCCCTAACTTTGAGGGATTTGAAATTAAATGAGGATTTGAAATGGTAATGATTAGAAAATAAATCTCAAAGGGTAGGAGGGTACAAATAGCCACGTGATTTTGCTGGCGCTGAATTTGGAATAATTTAATTAATCGCACAGATCTCAAATCCTAGATTTTAGGACAGGTGTAAGATAGAGAGTTTTTAGGGTTAAGTAAATCACATCAATATTCATAATGAAACTAAACAACCTCTTACCAAGTAATCATCGACCACTTCATGTCTTTCTGGTGGCTAATGATTAATCATAATCCTTCAAACTTGACTTTTCATGCATGATGAAGAGATATGCTAGCCTTTTCCAAGTTCATCCACTTTTGGTGGCTAGAGTAGCCCCAAATTTCGTTTTTTAGCTTCTGAAAGCTAAGGCTTTTGATGGCTAATGAAAATTTGAATATTCCACCTAAACCACCAAAACCTGAGATTTGAATTTTTTTTTTAAATGAAAACGAAACCAAATGTTTTTTAAACTTTATTACATGCATAAAGCTCTAAAAAATGAGCCTTAAAAAAATTAAAAATGTATTTTTGAATGACATCCTATCACCTAAAATAAAACAACTTGATTAATTTATTTGAGGAGATAACATTGGCTCCTATTGGGGGTGAAAGCCTCCCTGTGAGGTTTCAAGAACCACAGAACCAATGCCTTTCTTATAAAACAAAAATTCAAACCTATCTACTAGTGTTTCCATTGGGCGTGGACTTATTTTGCAAAAAACAAAAACTGAAAATAAAGTTTACAATGGCAAGGCTTTGAAGCCTTAGATAAAATAGAGTTTCAGAAAACGCCCATTGACTGGGCCACAAAACATTTCTTAACCTTCCAGACTTTGCAGAATGAAAGTGTTGTTATGTTGTACTTGAGTTATCATGAAAGGACTGGTCCACAAAGAGTCAAACTTGCCATGCTTGCATTTATCTTGTTTGAAAGCATCCCATTTCAGAACCCAGTAAACAACCTGAAAGTTGTCCACCTTTTCTTTTCTGTCAAAAATATCCTTGATCCTTTTTTGATGAGCTTCTGATTTGTCCACCAATTTTTCTCTGACTTGCTGCAATTCTACCAAGTTAAGCATTCTTCTCACCATGTCATTTGATTCAATTTGTTCTTCCTGAAAGAACTTAGCCACTGGTAGAACTAGCTGAATGGGGAAAATGACATTAGTTCCATAAACCAGTTTGAAAGGAGAAGTCCCTATAGATTTATTGTTAGTCACTTTGCCAGCCCAAAGAGAAAACATTAGTTTAGAATCCCAACTCTTTTGATTCTCCTCCAACAAATTTCTGATGATTCTGACTAGACTCTTATTGGATGACTCAGCAAGGACATTTCCTTGAGGGTAGTAGGAGGTAGAGTGTACCAATTGAATGCCCATTGACTTACACATGTCAACCAATGCATCAGCTTTAAAGGTTGTTGCATTATCTGTCACTAGCCTTTTTGGGCAGCCAAATCTGATCAGGATGTTTTCATAGAGAAACTTCATGATGACTTGATGAGTGGAATTTCTAGTGGGGATTGCCTCTATCCACTTGGTAAAATAGTCAGTGGCTACCAGGATCCACTTATGATGACCACTAGATGAAGGATTAATATCGCCTATGAAATTTAAGCCCCACTGCTGAAAGGGACCATTCACTACAATAAGTCTCAGGGGTAGAGATTTGAGTTGCTACTTCCCTATGAATCTTTGGCACTTATCACAAGATTTCACAAAGGCACACACATCTGAAAAAAGAAAAGGCCAATAGTACCCAACCCTTAAGATCTTATGAGTTGTGGTCTTCCAGTAATGATGGCCTCCACAAATACTTGAATGGAACTGATGCATGACTTCAACTGACTCATCTTTGTCCAAACATCTCAACCATAAACCAGAAGGATCTTTCCAATACAAAAGACTATAATTTATGCAGAATTTAATTGCTTTGAGCTTAAGAGCTCGGGCTTGAGTCATGCTAAGTTCAAGAGAAACCTCCAACTTCTGCAAAAAATGAACAATACCTGAATACCACTTGCATGAAGACAAATTCTCAGCCACCTGCTGGTTGTCATGCTACTCTTTTGCTGCTACCTCTATCTGTAAGCTTGCTGAACTTACCCCAATGAAATTTATGCCTAAAATATCATAGTTCTCTTCTCTCATGAGCTTGGCAAGGCCTTGGCCTTTTACCAGCTTGGTGGGCTTCACTTCTATGTCAAACTCAATCAGCTTTTCAATCCATTTGGCTCTCTTTCCATCAATATCAGGCTGGGTCAAGACATCCTTCACAGAGGCTGAAGGAACATAGGCAACAAACTTTGCATGGAGGATATAAATTCTGAAAGCTTTTAATGACTTAATGTGAGCATAGGCTTGTTTTTCTATAGGATCATACCTTAGTTCAACATCCCTGAGTGTTTTACTGAAGAAAGCCATCGGGTGATCAAGACTTCCATCATCTTTTTGTAACAAGATTGTTGCCACTGTGTCATAGGAAGAAAAAGAGAAAATGTAGAAGTTCTTGGTGTAATCTGGACTGATTAGAGTAGGAGATTCCATGATAGCCTACTTTATATCGTGGAATGAACTTCTTGCACTGTCTGTCCATTTGATCTCAAATCCTTTTTTCATCATAGAGGTTATATGTTTCACTAACTCAACAAAATTAGGAATAAACCTTCTAACAAAATTGATCTTACCGAGTAGGGATTGGATATCCTTCTTTGACCTTGGTATGGACAACTTCTGAATTGCTTCAACCCGAGATGGATCAATTTTCACTCCCTCTACTGAAACAATGTGGCCTAGGAGCTTACCCTTCTTGAGAGAAAATTGAGACTTTTTTGGGTTCAGCGAAATCCTGAACTGTCTGCATTTCAAAAATACTCTTTTTAGATGCTTCAAATGCTCTTCATGGATGCTGGAATAGACTGTGATATCATCAAGATAGATGAGGAAAAATGTGTCCTTATCTCCCACAAAGGCTATTTCCATGGCCCTCTGAAAGGTGGCCCCAGCATTCATTAGCCCAAATGGCATCTTGACGTACATGAAGGTACCCCAAGGAGTAGTAAAAGCAATTTTTTCTCAGTCATCAGGGTGCATAGAAACCTGGTTATAGCCTGAAAAGCCATCTAGGAAAGACATGACACTGGCTCCTGAAACTCTCTGCAGAAAATAATCCATCTTGGGCAGGGGATAGTTGTTTTTCTTGGAGCATTTATTCAGGTTTCTAAAATCAACACATAACCTGATCTCGCCATTTTTCTTCCTCACTATCACTAGGTTTGTAACCCATTTAGAATATCTCAGTGGAATTATGATTTTGGCATCAAGGAGCTTTTTGATTTCTTTTTCGATTATGGGAAATAAGAGAGGACTGATAGGTCTCAATTTCTATTTGAAAGGGATGGCGTCATTCTCCAGGGGAATCTTATGTTGAATGACATCAGTATTATAGGTTTTCAGATCACTGTATTCCCAAGCGAATACATCAGCAAATTCCTTCATAAGACTGCAATATTCTGACCTCTGATCAACAGTTAACTTAGTGGACAGATTTATGAATTTAGGATGACTCTGGCTTCCTATATTGTGCTCATGGACAACATGATCCTTCTCCTTCTTATCAGGTTTGTAGGGGACATCATTTTGGTCAAAAATCTTCTCAAGAGGCACCAAACCCCAAGGTATATAATTGTTGGGCAACTGAACAATATTGTGTTGACCCATTTTTTTCTTCAACTTAGGATTTTTGGATTCCTCTACATATTGATTTTCCTGGTCAATATGCATATCAGAAAATTCATCTATGACCTGGAGAAATCTACTAAGCTCATCATCATCCTCAAAGACTTTCCAATATTTGACATTGTCAGGTAAAGATGGCCTGTATTTGACTTGGATTTCATAGTTTAGTCTAGGAGGCATGGAAGGAATGAACATACTAGTTGAGACAGTAAGGGAATCATCTAGGTGGTTCATAGCTCTGCGTATATAATAAATATCAAAAATGGAAAAAGAGTCCCTAAGTTTCCATACCTCATCTCTATAATCTTTCAACCTGACATGTTTTTATTGGAAAGTACTGTTCACTTGATGTATGATGATATCTACATCTCCAAAGACCTTTAGACCTTTGATTCCCATCTCCTTGGCAACATTTAATCCCAACAGCAAAGCCTCATACTCTGTTATATTGTTAGTAGTCTTGAAATCATGTTTAAAAGATAAATGAATGGCCTTCTTTGAAGGATAAATCAAAACTACACCTGAACCTGCTGAGTCTTTGGTACTGGCACCATAAAAAAACATGCTCCAGATGGGAGTACTCTCTCCATCAAATTTTTGATAAGTAGGCTTTGTGAGCTGCAAAGGAGCTGGTTGAGAATCATCTATTTGAAGAATGCATGCCCCAAAGTTCGTGTCCAATGCATAGATGGGATGGTTTACATAATTCTTCTCATCATTAATGATGTAGGCAAGATGATTTTCTCTGTAAAGTATCTTTACCTCTCCTCCAAACACCAGTACTGTGGCATACGAAAGATCCATCTGTAGGGTACCACCTAGCCTTTTTCTCCATGAACGTGACAAGAGGAGGCCAAACTTGGGTGGGATATCAGCCACTACAACATCCATTACCATGCTTCTCATTGGTAGCTGGGCAAGGTTTATGACAAGGTCTTTTATGAGGCTGAGGCATCTGACTTTCCTAGAGTTGAAAGAGAAGAGATCATGGTAAGGTTTTTTGATGTCAATCCGAAGCTCATCCATCACTGCTTTAGGCATAAGATTGTGTGATGCTCCTGAGTCAAGCAAGCAATTGTGAAGGATCTTGTCATGGATATTCATGGATATGTAGAAGGGTGGACACGAATCATCTCGGTTTTCAACCATAGGTCCTATAGTCACTATGGGCTTATCATCTTGAAGGTTTACATAATCACCAGCTATGGGAGTCTTTGGTTGAAGGGACTTTAGGATAGCAAACTTGAATATATGATTCCTCATGAGTTCAGTCAATGGCATAGGTATTTTTACCTTCTGAATTTCTGATTCGAAATTAAATGAATAGAATATTTTGTCGGAAGGTCTTACCTCATTAGAGGGAGCTCTGAGGGACACCTGATCCTTAGCTTGGGGCTGCAATGGCTTCTACTGCTGTTTTGCAAGAGTGGACAACTGTTTTGCAGGCGCATCAGGCTACTTGGCAGCAACATCTTTCTTCTTTCCGGGGATAGCAATCAATGGCTTTGAAGTAGTAGTCTTGGATCTTAAATTATAACCTTGTTTATCATCTGTCTGATAAAAAAATTCTTCCATGCTTGCCTCATTAATTTGCTCATTCATGAGGGACTCTTCATAATCTATTTGTTTCAAGAAGGAGGAATCAACATCATCCTCAAATCAATTGATTTCATCTTCTTCTTCAACTTCACCATGAGATAGTTCCTGCTCTTATTCCAGCACAACATTTTGGAAAGGGGCCCTGATCCTTTGGTCTTCAGCTGCATTCTTATCTTTTTGAAGGATCTGGACCTGCTAGTTGTTCCTTCTATAAGGGAATGCATTAGGATTCCTGGGAGCATAGGAATTAGGCTCTCTACCTTTTGCTGGTTGCTGACCGTGAATTTTCAGTTTTGACATCTTCGAGGTCAGGCTATCCAACATCTTGGCCATCTTTTCCATTTTGGTATTTGAGGAAGAAGGAGGATCAAAAGATGACTTCTTTCTCTCAAACTTACCTTTAAGTTTATGGGATTCCACAATGTTAGATTCAACCTCAAAAGCAACATCTTGCATTAAGGCGAGTGTGGCTGACCTTCTTTCTCTAAGGATCAAGCAGAATTCTGGATCAAAAGAAAAAGAGTAAGTAATCTTTTTCGATGCATCAGTTGGCTTGATCTCTGTAGGGATCTTGCCAAACATCTTATTGAATATTTTGGTGAAGTCTGAGACAGACTCACCATTTTCTCTTTTTAGGTTTCTGAATTTAGTAATATAATACAAAAGTTATCTTCTTTCTCCCCAATGTTTCAAAAACACTTCATCTAATTGCTCAATGTCTTCCACTGAAATAGCTGGTAGTTCCTTGAACCACTTCCTAGCTTGACCATCCAAGCTTTGCACAAATACTCTGGTCCAAACATCTTCCTCAGAAATGTTGATGTTCTCAGCATAGGCATAGAAAGCCTCTATGTGCTCTTCAGCAATATAATCTCTAGATCCAGTAAACTTGGGCATGTATTTCTGATAATATTATCTTGGCATGGCTGACAAGGGATTGGGAAAAAAAAGAGGAGCATACCTATTTGCTAAGATCTGTTCCATTTTCGTCAAAGGAGCAGCCATGGAAATCTTAGGGGTTGATGCAGAGGAAGATGTTTTTGTAGATGATGACTGAGATGAGACAGGTGGGACTATGGACAATGATGGTGGTTTTACTTCACTGAGGAATGGAGTGGAAGTAATGGTAGAATGACTACCCTGTAATGTGGTTTCTTCAAAATCTGAACAAGGTGGGAAATAAGAAGCTTTGTAAAACTAGCCAAGTAGCAAGTCCAAGTTTTCCTCACCCTTAGAGGAAAGGTCTTGTAAAATATCTTCAAGAATGGGAAAACTGGTATGGGTATAGAAAACAAAAATTCAGACTTGGTTTGTGAAGAATTCAAGGAAGAGGAAGAGTCCTCTTCTTGGATAGATTCTACAACTTCTTTTCCTAAGTCAGATATAGTGATATGCTCATAAATAGGATCTATAACATTCAAAGAAATTGAAGGCTCATCACCCTTCAAGCTTTCTGACTCAATTACAATTTTCTGAGAACTAGAAGTTTCAGCAGAAGTGGATTCGACAAGAGGTTTTCTAGATACAAATGAAAAAGTGATTCTTGAAATACCTGGTCTAGATGTTCTTACAGATCTGGAAGTTTGTCTTTGCAGTGATTTTCCACTTTTGATGATCTTCTCAAGGTCTAAAACTGGTGTTGCCAGTGGCCTTTCTTGATTTGCTATGGTATGAGCCCTTCTCGGAGCCACTTCGTTCCAATGGAGTCGCCATATAGATGATTACAACCAAAATAGTGTCCACACTTTGTCTATCATCAAAGTTGGATCTATGTCATTTCCCAAGGAAGCTGAGCTTCAATCTTCATTCCCCGACAATGACGCCAATTTGTTATCACTCCAGGAAACTCTTCTAGGTTGTAGCTCGAATATGCCGGGTAACTTAACTATTTTCTTAATGTTGAATATATAATTGGATCAAGATGGATAACTAACTCACTAAATCTTACACTTAAGACAGTGTAGGTATATTCAACATTACAAGGCCTTCAAGAGCTATTATCAGATAGGCTATGTATCAAATAGAACATAATCTAATCACATAAACCAGTTCACACATATATAAAACAATAGGTATGATGGGTCTAGAAACTAGTACAATATCTTATGATCCTTTGCCAAATAATCAAATAGTGAGATGACAGTCACCTATGGATTATATAATCATAGACAGAGAATGGAATTCACTCATAAACATAGAGAGATAAGAAAGAATGAATCTGATAACATAAATGAAAGAAGCTTGCAAGTCTCATATATTAAGAAAGTGTCTCAACACAAAATACAATAATATAGTCTCCAAAATCGAACCCTTATCCTTCAAAAGTTTATGGTTTTATACCCTTTACATGAGAAATCTAGATCCTAAAAAGTTTGATTGGATTTACTTGAAATAGTAAGTCAAAATCTAGTACAAGAAAATAGGAAGAGATGCTAAAAACTAGGTCAATCTCCTCATCCTTGATGATCTTTGTATATTTCAAAACTTTGACAAGTGTAGAAATCCTTCCAAGGCTGTAGAGTATCCATTAAAGATAAGATAAGTCAAATCTGCTATTTCTGGAAAAACTGTTTCTGTACCGAGAATATAGGTATCTAATTCCACGTTTCCACCTTGCTAAATGCCTCAAATATCAAAACAAATCCTTAAATATGATGTGTTTAGTTATTATCCATATTTTGAAACCATCCTCAAGGCATCTTATTAAGAAAAACTTGGATATAGGCGAAAATACAACCTCTCTGCCCCATCTGTAACTTTTGGTGGGTAGAAGAGTTAAAATCTGAGACTATATGCCACTGAAGGCTCTACTTTCGGTTGCTAATGAACAATAAAATGTCTGCCTAAGCCACCGAAACCTGAGATTGAAAACAGTTCACAAAATTGTAAAAATGTGTTATCTCTGTGCTTTAAGAACTTCAGGGTTGCTCCTCTAGAGTCTTTGTAGTCTGAGCGAGGTTCTCTACGACTTCTGCTAGTTTCTTCAGGCCTGAGTGAACTATAGGCTTTGGCTTTTTAAGCATGATTTTAATCTTTGAACACCTAGCAGCCTTATATGCCTTCTGGTTTGCTTGAATTAGTTTTATGTTTTTCTTCTCTAGCTTGACATACATCTTAGTAGGTATATGAAAAGAATAATATAATTCAACATTTCTTTCTACTAGATTTTTATTCCTTCTCTTGATTTCTCTTTCAAGAATTTCAAGTTCATATACTTGCCTGAGAAGTTGATTTATCTTTTGTGATGAAGACTTCTTTGGTTTTTTGGTTGATGCTTCAGCAACTTGCTAGTCTTGATTTCCCTTAGGTACTTGTGAAAGAAAATCTTCATGCTCTGTCACTGGTTGTCCTGTTGGAACTGATTCTAGAAGACCTTGCTCTGCCACAACTTCCTCATGCTCTATTGCAACAGGTTGTTCTTCATCCTCAGAGTTTGTGTAGGGGAGATTTAGGATGTTTTTGTCTCTTGGAGGATATTCTTCTTTCCCTATATCATGACTGAAATCCAATTTTTTCTTATCTTTCCCGGGCTTAGAAGATGGAGAGGGTTGATCAACTGCAACTAGAGAGATGGCTCTCCTCTTCCTCTTTCCACTTCTAGGAGTAGAAGACTTCTTTGAATAAGGCTTCTCCTTATCTCCTAACTAAAATTATGTCTCAAATTCATTCCAAAAGAGGAAATGATCCCATTTCCTGTTCCTTCTCTTAAACAGCTCACAAATCATGAGTGTGATTAGGCCATGATGAAAAGAATGCCCTTAACTTTACTTGGTTTTGCTTGAACTTGGTAGGTCATTTTCTTCAAGCTCCTGTAGAGGTAATAAGGCAAGTTCAAAGGAGTTTTGCCAGTGAAGTGGTTCATCAATTTGAAATGATAGATCATTACCCTCCAGTATCTACCTTCACAGGTTATATAAACAAGGATGGCTTTTAACAAGTTATGCCATTTATCCTCAAGAAAATACATGGGAATGTCTTTCTTCCAAATTAAACTTTTATGCTCTGGTTTGAGATAAGACCTAAACTCCACATCCTTGGTGACTGTAGTCTTAAGCCAACTCTCTCCAGTTCTGGGTAGTTCTGTCACCTCTACTATGAGTGCTTCATCTACTATGAATTCATCCTGGCCAATGAGAGCTTTTCTCCCATCGAAAGTTAGAGAAAATGCCTCTGCTACCTGTTGGTGAGAGCTCTACAACTTTTCACAAAGCCTGTAACACCCTGCGTCGTTGAATAGTTGGCATACTTCTGGATGCGAATCTAGGTAGCGTATGTCATTTATCTCTTTCCTGAGAGAAGTTGCTCCTCTCCTCATTTGGAAAACTGCTCATGTACACCTATAAATGAAAACTTGAGCTTGGGGAAGACCACACAGTGCATATGGAGAAAGGTTATGGCTCAGCTATGACAGAGGCGAAATATGAGGAACATTTACAAGTTGGCCCTGACTTTGGGGGATTTGAAAGAAAATGAGGATTTGAAATGGTAATGATTAGCAAATCAATCTCAAAGGGTAGAAAGGTACAAATACCCATGTGATTTGGCTGGTGTTGAATTTGGAATAATTTTATTAATTGTGCAGATCTCAAATCCTAGATTTTAGGATAGGTGTAAGATAGAGAGGGTTTAGGGTTAAGTAAATCACATCAATATTCATAATGAAACTAAAACACCTCTTACCAAGTAATCATCGACCACTTCATGTCTTTCCGGTGGCTAATGAGTAATCATAATCCTTCAAACTTGGCATTTCATGCATGATGACGAGATGTGCTAGCCTTTTCCAAGCTCATCCACTTTCAGTGGCTAGAGTAGCCCCGAATTTTGCGTTTTAGCTTTTGAAAGCTAAGGATTTTAGTGGCTAATGAACATTTGAACAGTCTGCCTAAACCACCGAAACCTAAGATTTGAATTTTTTTTTGAAATGAAAACGAAACCAAATGTTGTTCAAACTTTATTACATGCATAAAGCTATCAAAAATGAGCCTTAAAAAATTTTAAAATGTATTTTTGAATGACATCCTATCACCTAAAATAAAATAACTTGATTAATTTATTTGAGGAGATAACACTGGCTCCTATTGGGGGTGAAAGCCTCCCTGTGAGGTTTCAAGAAACATAGAACCAATGCCTTTCCTGTAAAACAAAAATTGAAACCTATCTACTAGTGTTTCCATTGGGCATGGAGTTATTTTGCAAAAAACAAAAACTGAAAATAAAATTTACAATGGCAAGGCTTTGAAGCCTAAGATAAAATAGAGTTTCAAAAAACGACCATTGATTGGGCCACCAAACATTTCTTCACCTTCCAGAATTTGTAGAATGAAAGTGTTGTTATGTTGTACTTGAGTTATCATGAAAGGACTGGTCCACAAAGAGTCAAACTTTCTATGCTTGCCTTTATCTTGTCTGAGAGCATCCCATTTCATAACTTAGTCAGCAACCTAAAAGTTGTCCACCTTTTCTTTTCTGTCAAAAGTATCCTTGACCACTACTATTGTATTCTTCAGACTTTATGAATATATATTAGACACAAGCTTCTTTTACCATCTCTGTTCAGACTTTCATATTCTCTCTTATCATACTTGTATCTGAATATTATGTTCATTGTTTATTGTTTGTCTGATGTATGATAATTGTCAACTTGTCATTACATCCATAAACATATAATCTGCAAGTACTTCACTTATTTTATCTGGCCATTCATATGTACTTTGTGTATATGTTTATGCTAGTATTATAGGTATTCTCCATACTTTCACTATTTATTAAACCTTCTGAACACCTTTGGTTGAAAGCCATATCTTTATGAAAGTATTCATATATGTCTAGAGTGTGTGAGATTTGATTGAGTCATCCATCTCGATCCATTTGATTAAAAGATTCAGAAATTAGTAAGTTACCAGGCATCTCTGAGCTACAACCTAGGAGAGTTTCCTGGAGTGATAACAAGGTTGACATAACAACTTTCCTTCTTCCTATTTCAATGATAGGAGTGGTTTCAAGAGATAACCATCTTCTTCTCCTAGAGATGTGAGGGTTTGAGTACATGATAAACAAAACCGAAACTTTAGGAAAAAGAGGGATACAATTGATTCCTAGGTTGCCTTTGTCTAGCCTCCCAACATTCAATACTTATGTCTTATTCAATTACCTCCCACAAGCATTCAAGCTCAGCCTGGGTATTAGCAGTTTCTAAGATGGTATTGAATAAAGTTAAGGCAATGTTGGTTTGATCTTTAAGACCATGCTCTATATTGGGCTGCCTTGCAGTAGGTATTGTCATGAGGAAAAGAAAACATTCAAAGAATCAAAAGAAAGAAGATATATTCAATGATAATTATGAATACAATCCACCAAAGAGATATGGAAGATCTCCCCAATGTGGTCGCCAAATAAATGTTGAGAAAAAGGTATGAATTACCTTACTCAATCATTTTTATATCTTTCTTGGATAGTACAAGATAGTTGGGAATGTCACTTGGGGGCTTATAGCCTCAAAATATTCTCTTAATTTGCACGTATTAATTACAAGGACTAAGGTTGATTTATAGTTTAAATATGTTGCAAAAATAAAATAAAACAACTTCTGGAATATACACAGATTTGCGATTAAGTAAACATGGAGATCAAAAAGTGAAATGTAACTAAGTCACAAATACACATATATGAGACATAATATCAATCTGATTTTATTTCACTCTGAGATATCAAAAATGTCTTCTCTTTACAAAACCCCTGCAAGGGCATGGACCAAAGTTTGATTTAGAGATATTTGATCAACACCATACAAGAAGACTTTGGCAGTAAAGTAAAACTGAAATTAATAATTTGGATCAACTTGCCACAAACTGCTGTCAATTTGACTCTACAAGATATCCTTTATCATCTATGAAACTTAATTCACAAACAAACAAGAATACATAGACTATCAAGGATGGATCAACACCTCTAAAACAAGCATCTGAAAAATGTGGTTCAGTCTTGAATCTTGTTGCCTACAATAAGACTCTGTAGTCAAGAAGAGAATTAGGCTTTGAATAAAATCATAAATGAATGAAAACTGAAACTATCTCATGTAACTAAAGAGAAAACCTTAGTCTTGCTTTTCTCCTTCTATTCTCCTCTTCTCATTCAGCCTTTTATTCTTTCCAAATAAGTTGAAGTAGTTCAACACTTTATTTAGTTAAGTTGATTTAACTTAACTAATTAGTTTAGGAGAAATAACTAATAATAATGTAGTTAAGAGTCTTGATTAATAATAACTAGGTAGGTGGGACCCCTTATGACTCCCATCATTTTTTCCTTTTAATACTAAAAAAAATAATCATTTAAACCATATGCTACCCTTGTAACTCCCTTTAATATCTTCCAAACTGGATATTTAAATATCAGAAATAATTTATATCATATCCAAAAAGAATATATATATTCACATTATCCACAAAAAATAAAAATAGATCTTGTTGTCCCAAAAATGATGAAAACCATTTAAGCACTGTCCTCATCAATTGAAATCATAAAAAAAAACATAATTTAAACACCATAGTTTCCACTTTGAGAGGCCATTTTCCTTTTTTCACTGTCGTTTCCCTTATACTTCTCGGAAGTAGCCCACGGTTGATTGGACCCTTGGGGTTGTATCTTGTTGATCACATGGGAGAAATCATTCTTCAAATGCATGTGAGAAGACACAGATTTTGAGGAATCATTGGAGTGGGAAGAAGGAGAGGAAGTTGATTTTCCCTTGTCTTGCACAGGTTGGGGGATATTAGATTTTAGTCTCTTACTGGCATGTGAGGACTGAACTAGCTAAACAACACGAGAAATATGGATATTGAGATTGACAGGTGGTGGAAAATGCAAGGACATAGTTGGGCAACCATGATGGTGAGAGACAGGCGGGTTGACGATCTCTTTCCAACCATCATTTTCAGGGACTTCAGGCTGCAAAGACACATGTAGAGGAACGAGAATGTCATTGATGTTCTAAGGGGGATAAAAAGGGGGTCTTTCTGGTCGAGGGTGAATTATTCCATGGCCAACCCAATTAAAGAACCCAACTTGGAACAGTTGGTTGAATTCTTGAGGATCAATGTCAAAATGGATAGAAAATCTAGGCCTCCTATGACCTCAGTTCCAATTT
>JZKD02S2077922.1:1317499-1328036 GCA_000966675.3 Picea glauca | reverse complement strand
TAAATCATGTACCATGAGATGTTACTTAACTATATACCATATCACTTATGATATGTCTCGATCATCCCATGTACCATAAGATATAAAAAATGAAGTTCCTCAACAAAGTACTCAAACATGTACCAATATCACCAACATATTCCTCTAACCATGCACCATATCCTCAACCATATACCTCAAACAACATGCCAATCATCCATAGACAATGTACCATAATATGTACCAAGCAATTACTATCAATGGTGTACCTCAACCAAATACCAATATCATCAAGAGGTGTATCTCATACATGTGCTACCATATACCAATTGTGAACTTCAACCATGTACCAACATCATAAAGATATGTCTCTAATAATGCATCATATCCATGACATATACCAAACCAAATATCAAGATAACCAAGAGTGTAATTATGACAAGGTATCATGGCATCACCAAGTTGTACCATAACATGTATCATCACCACTATGCATGTGCCATAACAATGTAATCATAACCCTTAAAAGTTACCTATGATCCTGTAGCTGACTTGATACTCTGTAATACTGACCTGTAACCTTTCCTCAGTCCTCAACAACCTGGCACTAGCATATTCCCCAAATATGTCTTAGCCTTGCAGGACTAAGAACTCTTGTCTAGCGGGGCTTTACATGATGAACCCTAGTTGATCCATGGGGGTGCCTCACGTGGCACCCTCAAACTGACCCATGAGGACCTACTTAATTAGGGTTACAGAAAAACCCTAGCTCTTTGCAGCTCCAAAACTTTCGCTCTTCTTTCACACTTTCTTCCTTGTCTCAGCCTCAACCTTTGATTCGCCAATAGACCAAAATATTCTCATAAGATATCTATTCAATGAATGTGTGTGTGTACTTATGAGATACTCCTTGAGGTGTATTATACTTTTTCCAAGTAACTTATCTAGTTAATCTTAGGGTTTCTTGAACTTTCTTGTTTCAACAACTTTAACCTTTCATTAATGACTTGTAACTAATTTACGGGCTTAACCATTCTTCGAGGCTTCCAACGTCATGAGGGCATTTCTCCCTAACCGTGAGGAACCACATGGCGTACCACCTATCACTGGAAATGGTACAATGAGGAATATCCATATATGTGTTTTTTACCTACATTTATACTATCCTTCCTGTCAATTTTTCTTGATCAACTTCAGGTTCCATAACCACACCTTTAGGGCTTCATGTATACTTCATCAAATGCACCCATCAGATCTACTGACATCAACCACTCTTATTGACATCAATGAAAAATATCTCACTATCAATCTCAATCACAAATCTAGGGTATCTCGAACTCTCCAAGGGTTGACATCAATGAAAACCAACTGTCCAACAATTATCTTACTCAGAAATGCAATGACCAAATGATTTTTCTTGCATTGTTGCTTAAGTAAATATTCCTTGGAGAAATTTATAACACACGACAACTTTAGCATTCAATGGGATATATCTTGGAGGAGTTTTACTTGATGTAATTACATAGGAAGACCTAAATATATCACTTTCATATATAATCTTGTGTTTGTACATGTTCTAAACAACACTTATTCTGGATGGCTTTCATTTGAAATTATTTTTTCTCAAGGGTTGAATAAGTTTGAAAAAACACATGTTTTTGTCTCAAATTATTTAAAACTCTAAGGTGCATATTATACATGTAATATCCCTCGGTAGAGCCCCAGTTGTAATTATGAATTGTAAACATATTTGATAGGCCAGTGAGATGAGTTATAATAAGCTAGGAGGCTTATGTCGTGATTAGGCCAGAGAGCCTAGGATGCTAAGGCCAGGAGCTTGTTTTGTATATGCAATTATGCAAAATCATTAATAAAAATATACACATCACTGCGTGTAGACCGACCACGAAGAAAGAGTGATGGGGGACTAAGCTTCCACAAGGCTGGGCAAGGGAGGAGGCTAAGTGTTTGGGCCTAGTGGCTAAGCTAGGGGGCTTACCTCTAAAGGAATAATATTTTAATATTAATTCTTGAAGGCTAAGGTGGACATGTTGAGTGTTGTCCTAAGTTCCTAGAAAGGGAACATATGCTAAGTAGTGCATGCAGCTCTAGGGAGACAGGTGTTGACCTGGGCTCATGTAGTTAAAACCCAAGAGTCAAACCATGGAAGGGGTTCACTCCCCATTCTAGCATCCTCCGCCTGAAATTGTTGGCCTAGGATGTCGAACTCTGGTTACCTACGCATGGTACGCACTGTTCAGAGGACCACTCACAGGAAGGGGGTTCGTTTTCCATTCCTGATTCATCATCTAGCCTCTACATCTGCCCTCTACATAACCTCACACATCTGAGAAACCCGTCGGGGGAGGGAAAAGGTGACATGTGTGTCATGTGAACCCAACCTATCCACTCTTACAGAGTTGAGTCCATACTTGAACCATTTTTGGGTTGCTCCCATCTGTTTCTTGAGTCGTGTTGTGTCTTAGCGTCTGGTCGTTGCCATTTTAGGTGTCCATAACTGATTCATGTTGTTGTCATCACCCAGATGTTAGTTGAATGTTATTGCAACATTGCTTAGGAGATAAAATGAAAAATCAAGTTGTTAGGCTTGTGAGCAACTCTCCTAGGTGAGAGAGTTTGTTGGGAAGTGAGTTCTCTTGGAAGGGAGGCCCGTAGTAGCCACAGTACTTTGAGACTTCTAGTCTAGCCTATTGTTGAAGCCCAAGGTAAGGGAGGTGTACTAGCCGATGGACTTGTTTTAGTGAAGGTGTATCCTCCTGGGGTGGAGCAGGTGTGTGGGGAATGAGGGTCTATGGGTTGTGGGTGTAAGTGTCTCCTAGGATAAAAGATCCTTCCTGTTGCTTTGTGCAACTTCCTTGTTTTCCTTTCCAAGCCTATAATTCCCTTGCCCAGTGGAGTTTAGTCCCAGCTCGGGGGTGACCTATTGCTGAGAGTAATGAGCAGCACGGTCTAAGGATGGGAGGTTCATGGAAGGTATGCACACAGTTGGTTTATTTACTCCAGCTAAAAGATAAGTATCATTGTTGTGCTTAATTATGTATTTTATGCATGTTTTTGCTATTGATGTTTGAATATTATCATGTTTTCCATTGCAGATTTACTGTTAATCTTGTTTGAATCTGAACGGGTAGCAATAATTCTGTGTTTATTGTGTTATGTGTTTTATTTCGATTAAAATGCATATATATCATATACGTTTATATTCCACATGGTAGCATTACCCAGTCTGTGGATGGTCGGGGATGTTACAATATGTTATCAGAGCCATGGTTACAACACTGAGCTTGGATGGGCCATGTTAGTGGCTAACCAGACAAAGATTTTAGAATGAATTGTTGTCAAAATGGACAAAATTCGAGGTTTAGAGTGTCTCTGGGTGCAAGGAGTGCGTCGACAGAGTCTTTGACTAAAAAAGATTAGGAGAAATAGATTGAGATTTCTTGTAAAGAGATGCGGAGATCTGTTGCAAGGAGTGCACAGATCTGAAAGTCGACTAAGTGTCGAAGCAACCCTCTAAGGAGAAAGGGGTTAGAGAAACAAATCCCAGGAGGAGTAGCGGTATCGTAAAACCACAACTTACATGGTATTTGGCCAGAGAGAGAGAGATCACAACACTGGTGGTGTTGGGACCGTAGGTACTAGGATTTGTTCGGAAGGAATGGAAATCCTTTACGACCATCGGATATGGAGAAGGTGTAGAAGGGTTATCCTGGAAGCCCTTCGGACTTTGCGACTTCGGTGAAGTTGATGCAAACTAAGAGAAAGGTGGAAGCCTAAAACCTTGAAGTCCAGAGGAGAGATATACATCATAGATCTGGAGAGAAGTCTTACCATTAGATCAAACCAAGAGCGAAAGATAAAGAGGTACGGAATTTCAGATTTTGTAAGATTGGAAGGAAGCAAGTGTAAGAACTTTCGAAGTCTGAAACTCTGAAGTGACGTGGCATGGTGATGTCACTTGGTTTGACGTGGACACATGGATTTGAGGTGAATCCCCCTGTGAACAAGTAGATTCCCTCTTGGGCTCTAGACTCCTACGACTAAGAAAGAAAGGGTGTTAATATTGGTCACTGACATCTTTTAGATCTAGCTAAACTAATGTATGAAGAAGAGGAAGGAAGGTGTACCTTTTTAATGATGTTTGTCCTCGCACAGTCTGAGTTGAGATTTGATCCTAAGCTCCTTGATAAATCCTGTAAAAGAAACAAAGATACAACAAGCTTCCTATTCTACTAAGATTATCTCAAAACCAGATCTATCTACTAGAGACAAGTTCATGTGGAATAAACACAACCTTGAAAGAAGCATACCAAGCATATATGTGTAGTAATGAGAACAATGAAGAATACTTACATACCTTTGATGAAGGTGCAACAGCCTCTTCCATCGTTCTTTGTCGAACCCTTTGCTCAAGTGATCTAAACTCACAGAATGATTATGCTTCAATGATATCTCCCTTATGAGATTGTAAGTTTGATGCTTTCAATATTCTCCCCTTCCCTCTTTTACCATGAGAATGCCTCCTTATATAGGCTTGGAGAGGCCAAACCACTTGAGAGATTCTTGGGATAAGTTGAGGATTCTTCTCCTTCAGTTGTGGATCTTCCCTAANGTACCTCAACCAAATACCAATATCATCAAGAGGTGTATCTCATACATGTGCTACCATATACCAATTGTGAACTTCAACCATGTACCAACATCATAAAGATATGTCTCTAATAATGCATCATATCCATGACATATACCAAACCAAATATCAATATAGCCAAGAGTGTAATTATGACAAGGTATCATGTCATCACCAAGTTGTACCATAAGATGTATCATCACCACTATGCATGTGCCAGAACAATGTAATCATAACCATTAAAAGTTACCTATGATCCTATAGCTGACCTGATACTCTGTAATATTGACCTGTAACCTTTCCTCATTCCTTAACAACCTGGCACTAGCATATTCCCCATGTCTGTCTTAGCCTTGCAGGACTAAGAAATCTTGTCTAGCGGGGCTTTACATGATGAACCCTAGTTGACCCATGGGGGTGCCTCACGTGACACCCTCAAACTGACCCGTGAGGGCCTACTTAATTAGGGTTACAAAAAAACCCTAGCTCTTTGCAGCTCCAAAACTTTCGCTCTTCTTTCACACTTTCTTTGTTTTCTCAGCCTCAACCTTTGATTCGCCAATAGACCAAAATATTCTCATAAGATATCTATTCAATGAATGTGTGTGTGTACTTATGAGATACTCCTTGAGGTGTATTTATACTTTTTCCAAGTAACTTATCTAGTTAATCTTAGGGTTTCTTGAACTTTCTTGTTTCAACCACTTTAACCTTTCACTAATGACTTGTAACTAATTTACGAGCTTCTTAACCATTCTTCGAGGCTTCCAACGTCATGAGGGCATTTCTCCCTAACCATGAGGAACCACATGGCATACCACCTATCACTGGAAATGGTACAATGAGGAATATCCATATATGTGTGTTTTACCTACATTTATACTATCCTTCCTGTCAATTTTTCTTGATCAACTTCGGGTTCCATAACCACACCTTCAGGGCTTCATGTATACTTCATCAAATGCACCCATCAGATCTGCTGACATCAACCACTCTTATTGAAATCAATGAAAAATATCTCACTATCAATCTCAATCACAAATATGGGGTATCTCGAACTCTCCAAGGGTTGACATCAGTGAAAACCAACTGTCCAACAATTATCTTACTCATAAATGCAATGACCAGATGATTTTTCTTGCATTGTTTCTTAAGTAAATATTCCTTGGAGAAATTTATAACACACGATAGCTTTAGCATTCAATGGGATATATCTTGGAGGAGTTTTACTTGATGTAATTACATAGGAAGACCTAAATATATCACTTTCATATATAATCTTGTGTTCGTACATGTTCTAAACAACACTTATTCTGGATGGATTTCATCTGAAAATACTTTTTCTCAAGGGTTGAATAAGTTTGAAAAAAAACATGTTTTTGTCTCAAATTATTTAAAACTCTAAGGTGCATATTATACATGTAATATCCCCCAGTAGAGTCCCAGTTGTAATTATGAATTGTAAACATATTTGATAGGCCGGTGAGCTGAGTTATAATAAGATAGGAGGCTTATGTGGTGATTAGGCCAGAGAGCCTAGGATGTTAAGGCCAAGAGCCTATTTTGTATATGCAATTACGCAAAATCATTAATAAAAATATACACATCACTGCGTGTAGACCGACCATGAAGAAAGAGTGATGGGGGACTAAGCTTCCACAAGGCTGGGCAAGGGAGGAGGCTAAGTGTTTGGGCCTAGTGGCTAAGCTAGGGGGCTTACCTCTAAAGGAATAATATTTTAATATTAATTCTTGAAGGCTAAGGTGGACATGTTGAGTGTTGTCCTAAGTTCCTAGAAAGGGAACATATGCTAAGTAGTGCATGCATCTCTAGGGAGACAGGTGTCGACCTGGGCTCATGTAGTTAAAACCCAAGAGTCAAACCATGGAAGGGGTTCACTCCCCGTTCTGGCATCCTCCACCTGAAATCGTTGGCCTGGGATGTCGAACTCTGATTACCTATGCACGGTACACACCGTTGAGAAGACCACTCATGAAGGGGGTTCGTTTTCCATTCTCAATTCATCGTCTAGCCTCTGCATCTGTCCTCTACATAACCTCACACATCTGAGAAACCCATCGGGGGAGGGAAAAGGTGACATGTGTGTCATGTGAACCCAATCTATCCACTCTTGCAGAGTCGAGTCCGTACTTGAACCATTTTTAGGTTTCTCCCATCTATCTCTTGAGTCGTGTTGTGTCTTAGCATCTGGCCGTTGCCATTTTATGTGTCCATAACTGATTCATGTTGTTTTCGTGACCCAGATGTTAGTTGAATGTTTTTGCAGCATTGCTTAGGAGCTTAAATGCAGAATCAAGTTGTTAGGCCTATGAGCAACTCTCCTAGGTGAGAGAGTTTGTTGGGAAGTGAGTTCTCCTGGAAGGGAGACCCGTAGAAGCTATAGTACTCTGAGACTTCTGGTCCAGCCTATTGCTGAATCCCAAGGTAAGGGAGGTGTACTAGCTGATGGACTTGTTTCAGTGAAGGTGTATCCTCCTGGGGTGGAGCAAGCATGTGTGGAATGAGGGTCTATGGGTTGTGGGTGTAAGTGTCTCCTGGAATAAAAGATCCTTCCTGTTGCTTTGTGCAACTTCCTTGTTGTCCTTTCCAAGCCTATAATTTCCTTGCCCAATGGAGTTTAGTCCTAGCTCGGGGGTGACCTACTGCTGAGAGTAATGAGTAGCGCGGTCTAAGGCTGGGAGGTTCATGGAAGGTATGCACACAGTTGGTTTATTTACTCTAGCTAAAAGATAAGTATCATTGTTGTGCTTAATTATGTATTTTATGCATGTTTTTGCTACTGATGTTTGAATATTATCATGTTTTTCGTTGCATGAGGATTTACTGTTAATCTTGTTTGAATCTGAATGGGTAGCAATAATTATGTGTTTATTGTGTTATGTGTTTTATTTCGATTAAGATGCATATATATCATATACGTTTATATTCCACATGGTGGCATTACCTGGTTTGTGGATGGTCGGGGATGTTACAATATGTTATCAGAGCCATGGTTACAACACTGAGCCTGGATGGGCCATGTTAGTGGCTAACGAGACAAAGATTTTAGAATGAATTGTTGTCAAAATGGACAAAATTCGAGGTTCAGAGTGTCTCTGGGTGCAAGGAGTGCATCGACAGAGTCTTTGACTAAAAAAGATCGAGAGAAATAGATTGAGATTTCTTGTAAAGGGATGCGAAGATCTGTTGCAAGGAGTGCACAGATCCGAAAGTCGACTAAGTGTCAAAGCAACCCTCTAAGGAGAAAGGGGTTAGAGAAATGAATCCCAAGAGGAGTAGTGGTATCATAAAACCACAACTTACGTGGTATTTGTCCAGAGAGAGAAAGATCACAACATTGGTGGTGTTGGGACCATAGGTACTAGGATCTGTTCGGAAGGAAGGAAAATCCTTTACGACCGTCGGATATGGAGAAGGTGTAGAAGGGTTATTCTGGAAGCCCTTCGGACTTCGTGACTTTTGTGAAGTTGATGCAAACTAAGAGAAAGTTCGAAGCCTAAAACTCTGAAGTCCAAAGGAGAGATATACATTGTAGATCTGAAGAGAAGTCTTACAATTAGATCAAACCAAGAGCGAAAGATAAAGAGGTTTGAAATTTCAGATTTCGGAAGATTGGAAGGAAGCAAGCGTAAGAACTTTCGAAGTCCGAAACTCCGAAGTGACGTGGCATGGTGATGTCACTTGGTTTGATGTGGACACATGGATTTGAGGTGAATCCCCCTGTGGACAAGTGGATTCCCTCTTGGGCTCTAGACTCCTACGACCAAGATAGAAAGGGTGCTAATATTGGTCACTGACATCCTTTTGGATCTAGCTAAACTAATGTATGAAGAAGAGGAAGGAAGGTGTACCTTTTTAATGACATTTGTCCTCGCACAATCTGAGTTGAGATTTGATCCTAAGCTCCTCAATAAATCCTGTAAAAGAAACAAAGATACAACAAGCTTCCTATTCTACTAAGATTATCTCAAAACCAGATCTATCTACTAAAGACAAGTTTTTGTGGAATAAACACAACCTTGAAAGAAACAGGCCAAGCATATATGTGTATTAATGAGAACAATGAAGAATACTTACAGACCTTTGACGAAGGTGCAACAGCCTGTTCCATCGCTCTTTTTCCAACCCTTTGCTCAAGTGATCTAAACTCACAGAATGATTATGCTTTGATGATATCTCCCTTATGAGATCGTAAGTTTGATGCTTTCAATATTCTCCCATTCCCTCTTTTACCATGAGAATGCCTCCTTATATAGGCTTGGAGAGGCCAAACCACTTGAGAGATTCTTGTGATAAATTGAGGATTCTTCTCCTTCAGTTGTGGATCTTCCCTAAGATCATGCCTTGACCTCAGATTTGAATCCAACCACCTTTAGACATTGAGGGGATTCTTCCCTAATTCATCTCAACAAACAAAAATTTGCTCAGGAAGGGTAGCACTCCCTCAAAATGGGGCACAGAGAGTTGCAATGTTCCCCCAGAAGAAGGTACAGAGCATTGGCATTCCCTGACAGTGTATAGGGGAGCGCTGCCTTCCAAAAATGATGTTTTAGTAGTTTTTTCCATAGAAAAAGGCTTGTAGTCTTTGTCAGATGATTTCTCCTCTTCAAAACTAGTCTTTGAGGTGTCTTAAGTGTCCTTATGATGTCTTTAGAGACACGACATAGGCAAGATGATAGTATGATTTTTTTGACACTTGCGACACTGAGAGAAAATGTATTTATGTTAACAGGAACACACATGTGTTCCTATTGCTAATAACATGCACACATTTTAGGAAGGCATGCGTGCGTTCCTAAAGCGTGCACTCATCATTTGAATTTCAAATTTTTTCGGGCAGAAGTGACAACTCTAGCATATGTGTTTGTTGAGTTGGTTTCCTCAGATTTAGGTTCGAGATGAGAAACCTAGTTGTTCGATCTGCAAATACATAAAAGCCTCCATTTTTATGAATTCCTCCCCATATCTCTATTTTTGACATTATTTTTCTATAGGATACACAATTTAGTTATTAATGAAACTATAGACACATATAGAGTTGGATGTGTAGATTCCAAATACACCTTTTTTTTTTTTAAATTAATAATGTCTACTATTTTTAATCTATTTTTGTCTTGACATATATCAAAATTCTAGGATACATACCTCTCTTGTTTCTGCTATAACTTTTTTTCAGCTCAACTATTTCTCGAATGAGTTATATGCAGCACTATAGGAGATCGATATCTATGATCTAAAAAAAAAGAAATGGTTTTGATAATGTTAAGACCCTCTTAGCCCACACAATCAAAACACGTTGTAATTTCAGGGATATGTTGACTTTTATAATTTAAAAAATATATAAAATTAATATTATAAATTTCCAAAAAATACACGGCACAAGAAACATGGGTTCTCTAAAAGTATACAAGTTTTTGGAACAAAATTCCATCGTTAAGGTACTCAACACCTGCACGAACAAAAACATATACCTTATATATTGTTGGAAAAACAAGATATCAATGTTAGAAAAAATCAAATTTGACATAGTTATTCACAATTTACATGAATAAAAGTTGTATATTCGGAAAGATAATTCAATTTCCTATGTTTCATCTTCTTACACCATATTCAAATTCATTGTAAAAGTACCTTCAATAATCCATCCAAGTTAATAGATTGTTTTTTTCTAGGTTTGCATTGCCACTAAAGCGTCATGAGAGACCATCATTAGCTTGCACTCAGCCTTGTGTATTATTTTGTGGATGTATTTTTGTTATTTTGAACTCAAGATTTTATCTTTTATCTTTTATCTACGAAGGTTTACTACATATTCACCCATTTGCAATGGAAAATTTACAATCTATCTTGTATAATGAAAACTTGTGTGTTCATGTGGAGGAAGAG
>JZKD02S2077922.1:1294838-1307132 GCA_000966675.3 Picea glauca | reverse complement strand
TTGATATTTGGTTTGGTATATGTCATGGATATGATGCATTATTAGAGACATATCTTTATGATGTTGGTACATGGTTGAAGTTCACAATTGGTATATGGTAGCACATGTATGAGATACACCTCTTGATGATATTGGTATTTGGTTGAGGTACACCATTGATAGTAATTACTTGATACATATTATGGTACATTGTCTATGGATGATTGGCATGTTGTTTGAGGTATATGGTTGAGGATATGGTGCATGGTTCGAGGAATATGTTGGTGATATTGGTACATGCTTGAGTACTTTGTTGAGGAACTTCATTTTTTATATCTTATGGTACATGGGATGATCGAGACATATCATAAGTGATATGGTATATAGTTAAGTAACATCTCATGGTACATGATTTATGGTACATTTTGGTACATGGCCGATGGTATGGTATAGGTTTGATGCATGATTTGGTGCATGGTTGATGCACGATTTGGTACAGGTGTTGGTGCACTGTGTTGAAATATTGTATGATGCACGATTTGGTACAGGTGTTGGTGCACTGTGTTGAAATATTGTAATTTTGAAGACTATTCTAATTATATTTGAGTTATTATCTTATAGATCAAATCCCATTTTGTGGATTGATCATGTCGGGTCTTGTATAAGACCAAATTCCCTTTTTTTGATTGGTCAAACCATATTTATAAAGTCGGCCCCTAGAGTTTATAAAGTGGTTTTAACCACTCTTGGAAGAAGTCAGACTTACTAAGTGAATATACATAACCCTAGCGCCTCCTCAACAAGTATTTATAAGTGAGGATGGTGCCTCACTTATTCATTCACTCACTCACTCATCCAGTGCACTTTTCTTGAAGGCAGTTGTTTTTGCAGAAGGAAGGAGAAGAGAGGTGCATGCTCAGTCTTGGTTTATGTTTGGTGTTTTGGTCTTCAGTCTTGGCATTGTATTGGAAATCTATTATTGATGAATTTTTGATGCGTTTTCTCCCCCATGAGGGTTTCCCAGGATAAAATGTTGCGTACCTTGTGATTGTGTTTCTTTCTGTGATCCTCTTTATGTTGTTGTTTTGGAATTGCTCTAGTAAATTGAAAATAACCTAATAAAAACATTAATATTAACATAGTATAAGATATTGACTAAATAGAGAACCTTTCAATTGTATCTAAAAACATCACTATTGTCATAGAAGGAAATTAAGGCTTTTTACAGAAGAGGAATTTATGATCAAAACCTATCTAGGGAAGTGCACCCTACCCTAGCGCATATTTTGGCAACTTGAGTGCACCTTTTCAATGGCCAGATTTTGTGAAAAGTCAAACCCTAGTTTTGACTGGTACCAGAAAACTAGAAAACCAGGAAACCAGGAAACCAGAACCAGTACCAGAACTATTAGTTCGGATTTGTGCAGGTCAAGTTTCAAGGGGTAAAACTTGGAATATTTGGAAACAGTGAGCTCCAACCAACTCGCCTCAGCCAAACACATCTCTTGGTAAGTTCAGATTCATTTTCTCAGCACTTTCATTTTCTGGTCATTTTCTTAACTCCAGGTTAAGATGTCTGCAAGCACCAAGCTTGTTGACAAGTTAGAAGGTGTGGAAAATTTCTGTGCCTGGAAGTACATAATTGGACTCATTATTGAAGATAATGACCTTCCAAAATAAATAAAAGAAAATGCACCGAAACCCAAAGAAG
The DNA here is from genome assembly GCA_000966675.3 of Picea glauca. Classification (NCBI taxonomy): domain Eukaryota; kingdom Viridiplantae; phylum Streptophyta; class Pinopsida; order Pinales; family Pinaceae; genus Picea; species Picea glauca. The sequence goes on along the minus strand of JZKD02S2077922.1, from coordinate 1,305,442 downwards.
AAATAGCCAAAGAAATGCACAAGAAGGATATGATTAAGGCCAAAAGAATAATTGCAAATTCCATTAAAGACCACTTGATCCCTCAAGTGTCTTCCAAGAATACTCCAAAATAAATGTTTGATTCCTTAACCAAAATGTATGAAGGAAACAACATCAACTAGAAGATGAACTTGAGAACCCAACTCAAGAATACAAAGATGTAGAAAGGAGAAACAATTCAAGACTATTTCTCTATGGTTACTCAATTCAAGGAACAGTTAGAAGAAGTTGGAGACAACTTAGATGAAGATGAACTCTTAATGACAACTCTTAATGGTATCACAATACCTTGGGATGCCTTCATCCAAACTATCTGTGCAAGAAAAGAGAAACTCCAATTTGACAGTCTATGGGAAGAATGTGTTCAAGAAAAAGCAAGAGTCGCCAAGTGAAAAGCCATACTATTAAGGGATGAAGATCAAGCCCTAGCTGCTCATGCTAAAGAAGGAAATAAAAAGTATCATTTCCAAAGGGAGACCAATTTTCATAAAGAATCTCTCTCTCCAAAGAGATTTGAGCACATTCATAAAGAATCTCACTCTCCAAAGAGATTCCAGAAATATCTTAAGGGTCAAATAAAGGGAAAAGACTTCTCCTCTTATACATGTTATCATTGTGATAAGATGGGACACATTGCTAAGAATTTTCATGCCAGAAAGGAAGAATATAAGAAGAGAAATAACAAAAGACATCATGCCCATGCAGCTGAAGATGATGAGCCACCCACGAAGGTGACTAAAGAAGAAGTTGAATATTATGTTTTTTTTTCCTCCCTCTCAGGATATGTGACACCCAGAGAGGATACTTGGCTCATAAATAGTGGTGCCTCTAAGTACATGAAAGGACAGAAAGACATTCTCTCTAGCCTTATAGAAAAGGAATTCCCCAAAAAAGTTTCACTTCGAGATGATTATCAGTATCCTATCAAAGGAATGGGAGAATCCACCTACAAACTAGATTCAAGAACTTCGATGAGAACAAAGGATGTACTCTATGTACCAAGTTTGACAAAGAACCGACTCTCTATCTCAGCCCTAGATAGGAAAGGTTTCAAGGTTGCATTCATAGATGGTGAAGTTCTTATGTGGAATAAAGGAAGAACTATAGAAGATGCAATTGTTATTGGAATAGAAGAAGGAGGTTTGTACAAGTTAAAAGGTCACTCAGATGTAGCCTTAACTCACTATATTGAAAGTCCTTGTGAACTATGGCATAGAAGACTATCTCACATCAACTACAAATACTTACCATATGTAAGCAAGGTAGTTATAGGTTTACCAAAATTTAAGGTTGATCATGAAGGTGTATGCAAGGGATGTGCACAAGGAAAGAACTTAAAGAATCCTTTCCCAAAGAGAGATAGTAAAGAAGAAGGAATCTTGGAGCTCATCCACTCAGATGTATGCGGTCCAAGGCCATCAACCTCTCTAAGAGGGTATGTATACTATGTATCATTTATTGATGCTTGCTCTTGTAAGACTTGGGTTTATTTCTTGAAATCAAAAGATGAAGTACTCGGAAAGTTCAAGGAATTCAAAGCCTTGGTAGAAAACCTCTCTGAAAGAAAAATCAAGAGACTCATGTCAGATAATGAAGGAGAGTAAACCTCAAATGAATTTGGAATATTTTATAGAGATGAAGGGATTAAGAGGGAGCTCACCACTCCCTATAATCCTCAAAAAAATGGTGTAGCAGAAAGAAATAATAGAACAATTATGGAAGCAATAAAGACTATGATTCACAATCAAGATCTTCCAATGCACTTATGGGCGGAAGAAACAAGAACAACAATTCATGTCCAAAACAGATTATCCCGTAGTGCACATGGATGAAAAATCCTTGAAGAAATGTTCTCCAGAAAGAATCCAGAAGTAATCCATATAAAAATATTTGGTTGTCCAGTGTTTGTACACATTCCGAAAGAAAGGAGAACTAAGTTGGACCCTTTAGGAAAGAAGGGAATATTTTTTGGTTATCGTGAGTTCTCTAAGGCCTTCATAATTTACATATTGTTGATTCTTAAAAGTGCAACAATGAATACTATGCTCGCAAATGATTGCTAAGATTTATTATTTATCTATATTAATAATATACTAGTAGGTGGGACCCCTTGTATACTCATTGGAATATGGTGGGTAAACAACGCTTATCATTTTCTGTCTATGTGATGGTAGTGACACAGTTTTCTACAATTCATTTGTTTTAGATGGTTTAAAATGTTTATGGTAATATGTGGTGGTTGGTGATTAAAACATTGAGATAAATGGTTTTGATAATCCCTCATAAAGTATGATAATGCTTCCCTTTTGGATGAAAGAGTTACACTACAGTTTTGATGTTGATACACTCTATTACTCATTGCAAAGTTTTGGGTGGTCTTGACCCTTGCTACTATGGTTACACGCATTGTTTGAGTTCCATAGTGGGTTGTGTTCCTAACAAAATTGGAATTTGTATAAGTTTGATATTGGAAAGGGGGTGGTGCACTTTGGACTATCATGCACTTTGCAAAAGTAATATGGCAAGTTTGATTTTTGGTCAATTAACGGCTTGAACATAATGCTATGGTGAGTTGGCTATTTTTCTTGGCTCATATTAGGAATTGAATGGAGAACTGAGTGAAGAAATGCACAGTGAATTCACATCACCCAAACTCCCCTCGAGCCCATCACCCTAGTCATTCTTACATTTTTTTGGCCCCGATAGTTGTTGCTGCTCTGCCTTGCTCGGTCTTGGAGGAAGTATACAGTCTTGGTTTCTCTCCTCGCACAAAATTTTCCAGGTATGGGTTTTCTTAATTATCCATTCATGAGAGTTAATCTTCCCTTTGAATCAAATGTTGGCTCTAGTTTCTCGTGGTATATGTATTTCTCAAGCTGTTATGATGTTTTTGGAACTATGTATTATTTGTGTCCTTGGTTTCCTATGGTTTTTGTTTTGAGGTTGTTGGCATCAAGGTTGGTTGTGGGTCCTTGCTGTGTGTAATTATTCACAGGGAAGTGCTAAGTAACAGTTGGGGTTTAGCCTACATTGTCATGGCTCAATATTTAGGTTTCGTATCTTTGTTGAAATTGGTTATCACAGTCCGCCTAAACTTCGGTCTTTGTGAATACCCCACCTATGGATTGACAATACTGGTATCTATGACTAGTGTACCCATGCCATGTTTTGACCCTGTGGGTTCTTATGTGAACTACGATTGAATCATTTCATGCCTTGTATTGGAAAAAACCTCAGTTGTTGGCTTTCTTGATATGACCCCACCATCACCGTTTCTTGGTAAACATTACACAATATGAAGACAATGCTACCTAGAAGTTGATGAAATCACTATTCATGCTTTTTGGTTGGGCACGAGGTTATATTTGGTCTCTCATTACGCAGTGTTGTTTAAAGGGGTTTGCTTCATTTGTTTTTTTGTTGAAAGTTGTGGTCTGTTGCTTTGAATCCCATACAGCCTAGAGCATTATTACATGTTATTGTTCTGTGGTAGATTATGATAGGGCACCTACGGAATGAGTTGTTTGTGCCATTCAAATTCCAATCTCTCTAGTCGAACCTCCTTTTGTCTCTTCCACTTGCTATCTTAAAATCTAAATATTACATTGAGATCATATTTACTCTAGTTTGAGGTTGATGGAAGCATTGTGCGTGCTCGATTACTTGGGCAAGATTTTGTTGGGTCCCTTGTTTCGTAATTCTGGAAGGGATCTGTACCCACCTATCCATTTGAATCTTGTGATCAAAGTATTGATTTTTTTTTTGGTTCAATCATTATGTTGATTGTTTACAAAAGGGGCACATGTGTTCGAAATGTTTGAGGCCCGAATAAGAGTGGTGATGTCCAGAATTAATTGCATTGAACAATGGTTAATTAAACAATGGATATGGGTTGTTGTAAACATTGTGCATGCCCCTGTTGGTTTTAAAGGATTAAGTGTTGGGGTAAATGTTATGGTCGTGGCTCAAAGGATATTGTTGTTTCCTACAATGATTACAATGTTGTTCATTATGATTGTCATATTATGATAATGTGGATACAATAATTATTGTAGTTAAATATTTATGGGCATACAGATTATTGTGTAAATAATTGGAAGCAAGCAAGAAAATTTGTCAAAGAAAGTACCAGTTTGAATTATTGTTTTGGAAAAGGAACACTTCTTAAACTTGGAAAGTCTTGATAAAGATATGTTTTGATTGCGTTTGAGATAACATGTTTTGATTTGTTTCACTTGAACAATATCCATATTGATTCCCTATCATTCTATCATTTTTTCGATAATTGCATTCCCCTCATAATCCCGATTTTCACTTATTGCATCCCTGTTCTGTGACATAAATTTAAAAGGAAAAGTCTGTGTAGAAGCGACAAAGCGATAACATAGCAAGGGATGGTGACTGATATTTTGATGTTTTTTATACATAGTTAGATTGTTGGTTAATTGATTTAACACTATTCGTAAATTTATCCCCTATCATTATACCATTTTTCACTAATTACACTCCCTCCATATTTCCCACGAACCCTATCACCCTCTATTCACTTGGAAATTAACGAATGGTTTGTTATGGATGGATTTGCCTGTATCTCATGTAAATTTTGAGACATTTTTTATTCATGTAAGCAGAGTGTCATGTATGGTTTATTAAGAGATTCATTACTGACGAATTGTTGCTACAGGATGAGCTTTTTCAGTAGAGGCAACAATGGTTGAAATAACAGAGGCAGGGGAAATTGGAACTGAGGTCATAGGAGGCCTAGATTTTCTATCCATTTTGACATTGATCCTCAAGAATTCAAACAACTGTTCCAAGTTGGGTTCTTTAATTGGGTTGGCCATGGAATAATTCACCCTCAACTAGAAATACCCCCTTTTCATCCCCCTCAGAACATCCATGACATTCCCATTCCTCCACATGTGTCTTTGCAACCTGAAGTCCCCGAAAATGATGGTTGGAGAGAGATCGTCAACCCGCCTATCTCTCACCATCATGGTTGGCCCACTATGTCCTTGCATTTTCCACCACCTATCAATCTCAATATCCATATTTCTTGTGTTGTTTTGCTAGTTCAGTCCTCACACGCCAGTAAGAGACTAAAAACTGATATTCCCCAACCTGTGCAAGACAAGGGAAAATCAACTTCCTCTCCTTCTTCCCCCTCCAACGATTCCTCGAAATATCTGTCTTCTCGCATGCTTTTGAAGGATGATTGCTCCCATGTGATCAACAAGATACAACCCCAAGGGTCCAATCAACCGTGGGCTACTCTCGAGAAGTATAAGGGAAACAACAGTGAAAAAAGGAAAATGGTCTCGCAAAGTGGCAACTATGGTGTTTAAATTATGTTTTTTTTTATGATTTCAGTTGATGAGGATAGTGCTTAAATGGTTTTCATCATTTTTGGGACAACAAGATCTATTTTTATTTTTTGTGGATAATGTGAATATATATATATTCTTTTTGGATATGATATAAATTATCTCTGATATTTAAATATCCAGTTTGGAAGATATTAAAGGGAGTTACAAGGGTGGCATATGGTTTACATGATTATTTTTTTTAGTATTAAAAGGAAAAAATGACGGGAGTCACAAGGGGTCCCACCTACCTAGTTATTATTAATCAAGACCCTTAAGTACATTATTATTAGTTATTTCTCCTAAACTAATTAGTTAAGTTAAATCAACTTAACTAAATAAAGTAGTTGAACTACTTCAACTTATTTGGAAAGAATAAAAGGCTGAATGAGAAGAAGAGAAGAGGAGAATAGAAGGAGAAAAGCAAGACTGAGGTTTTCTCTTTAGTTACATGAGATAGTTTCAGTTTTCATTCATTTCTGAGTTTATTCAAAGCCTAATTCTCTTCTTGACTACAGAGTCTTATTGTAGACAACAAGATTCAAGACAGAACCACATTTTTCAGATGCTTGTTTTAAAGGTGTTGATCCATCCTTGATAGTCTATGTATTCTTGTCTGTTTGTGAATTAAGTTTCATGGATGATAAAGGATATCTTGTAGAGTCAAATTGACAGCAGTTTGTGGCAAGTTGATCCAGATTATTAATTTCAGTTTTACTTTACTGCCAAAGTCTTCTTGTACGGTGTTGATCGAATATCTCTAAATCAGACTTTGGTCCATGCCCTTGCAGGGGTTTTGTAAAGAGAAGACATTTTTGATATCTCAGAGTGAAATAAAATCAGATTGATATTATGTCTCATATATGTGTATTTGTGACTTAGTTACATTTCACTTTTTGATCTCCATGTTTACTTAATCGCAAATCTGTGTATATTCCAGAAGTTGTTTTATTTTATTTTTGCAACATATTTAAACTATAAATTAGCCCGAGTCCTTGTAATTAATACGTGCAAATTGAGAGAATATTTTGAGGCTATAAGTCCCTGAGTGACATTCCCAACTATCTTGTCCTAGCCAGGAAAGATATACAAATGATTGAGTAAGGTAATTTATACCTTTTCCTCAACATTTATTTGGCGACCACACTGGGGAGATCTTCCATATCTCTTTGGTGGATTGTATTCATAATTATCATTGAATATATTTGCTTTCTTTTGATTCTTTGAATGTTTTATTTTCCTCATGACAATACCTACTACAAGGAAACCCAATATAGAGCATGGTCTTAAAGATCAAACCAACATTGCCTTAACTTTATTCAATACCATCTTAGAAACTGCTAATACCCAGGCTGAGCTTGAATGCTCGTGGGAGGTAATTGAACAAGACATAAGTATTGAATGTTGGGAGGCCAGACAAAGGAAACCTAGGAATCAATTGTATCCCTCTTTTTCCTAAAGTTTCGGTTTTGTTTATAATGTCCTCAAACCCTCACATCTCTAGGAGAAGAAGATGATTATCTCTTGAAACCACTCCTATCATTGAAATAGGAAGAAGGAAAGTTGTTATGTCAACCTTGTTATCACTCCAGGAAACTCTCCTAGGTTGTATCTTAGAGATACCTGGTAAATTCTAATTTCTCAATCTTTTAATCAAATGGATCAAGATGGATGACTCAATCAAATCTCACACACTCTAGACATATATGAATACTTTCATAAAGATAAGGCTTTCAACCAAAGGTGTTTAGAAGGTTTAATAAACAGTGAAAGTATGGAGGATACCTATAATACTAGCATAAACATATACACAAAGTACATATGAATGGCTAGATAAAATAAGTGAAGTACTTGCAGATTATATGTTTATGGATGTAATGACAAGTTGACAATTATCATACATCAGACAAACAATAAACAACGAACATAATATTCAGATACAAGTATGATAAGAGAGAATATGAAAGTCTGAATAGAGATGGTAAAAGAAGCTTATGTCTAATATATATTCATAAAGTCTGAAGAATACAATAGTAGTGGTCAAGGATACTTTTGACAGAAAAGAAAAGGTGGACAACTTTCAGGTTGGTGACTGAGTTATGAAATGGGATGCTCTCAGACAAGATAAAGGAAAGCATGGGAAGTTTGACTCTTTATGGACTGGTCCTTTCATGATAACTCAAGTACAACATAACAACACTTTCATTCTGCAAAGTCTGAAAGGTGAAGAAATGTTTGGTGGCCCAATCAATGGGCGTTTTCTGAAACTCTATTTTATCTTAGGCTTCAAAGCCTTGCCATTGTAAATTTTATTTCCAGTTTTTGTTTTTTGAAAAATAACTCCATGCCCAATGGAAACACTAGTAGATAGGTTTGAATTTTTGTTTTACAGAAAAGGCATTGTTTTATGTTTCTTGAAACCTCACAGGGAGGCTTTCACCCCCAATAGGAGCCAATGTTATCTCCTGAAATAAATTAATCGAGTTGTTTTATTTTAGGTGATAGGATGTCATTCAAAAATACATTTTTAAATTTTTTAAGGCTCATTTTTTAGAGCTTTATGCATGTAATAAAGTTTGAACAACATTTGGTTTCGTTTTCATTTCAAGAAAAAAAATCAAATCTCAGGTTTCGGTGGTTTAGGTGGACTGTTCAAATGTTCATTAGCCACCGAAAGCCTTAGCTTTCGGAAGCTAAAACGCGAAATTCAGGGCTACTCTAGCCACCGAAAGTGGATGATCTTGGAAAAGGCTAGCATGTCTCTTCATCATGCATGAAACATCAAGTTTGAAGGATTATGATTACTCATTAGCCACCGGAAAGACAGGAAGTGGTCGATGATTACTTGGTAAGAGGTGTTTTAGTTTCATTATGAATATTGATGTGATTTACTTAACCCTAAACCCTCTATATCTTACACCTGTCCTAAAATCTAGGATTTGAGATCTAACGTGATTAATAAAATTATTCCAAATTCAGCACCAACCAAATCACGTGGCTATTTGTACCTTTCTACCCTTTGAGATTGATTTTATAATCATTACCATTTCAAATACTCATTTTCTTTCAAATCCCTCAAAGTCAAGGCCAACTTGTAAACGTTCCTCATATTTTGCCTCTGTCGTAGATGAGCCATAACCTTTCTCCATATGCGCTATGTGGTCTTCCCCAAGCTCGAGTTTTCATTTACAGGTGTACAGGAGTAGTTTGCCAAATGAGGAGAGGAGCAACTTCTCTCAGGAAAGAGCTAAATGACATACGCTACCTAGAGTCGCATCCAGAAGTATGTCAACTATTCAAAGACGCAGGGTGTTACAAGTTTTGTGAAATGTTGTAGAGCTCTCACCAACAAGTAGCAGAGGCATTTTCTCTGACTTTCGATGGGAGAAAATCTCTCATTGGCCAGCATGAATTCATAGTAGATGAATCTCTCATAATAGAGGTGACAGGACTGCCCAGAATTGGAGAGAGTTGGTTTAAGACTACAGTCACCAAGGATGTGGAGTTTAGGTCTTATCTCAAACCAGAGCGTAAAATTTTAATTTGGAAGAAAGACATTTCCATGTCTTTTCTTGAGGATAAATGACGGAACTTGTTAAAAGCCATCCTTGTTTATATAACCTGTGAAGGTAGATACTGGAGGGTAATGATCTATCATTTCAAATTGATGAACCACTTCACTCGCAGAACTCCTTTGAACTTGCCTTATTACCTCTACAGGAGCTTGAAGAAAATGGCCTACCAAGTTCAAGCAAAACCAAGTAAAGTTAAGGGAATTCTTTTCATCATGGCCTAATCACACTCATGATTTGTGAGCTGTTGAAGAGAAGGAACAGGAAATGGGATCATTTCCCCTTTTGGAATGAATTTGAGACAGACTTTCAGTTAGGAGATAAGGAGAAGCCTTATTCAAAGAAGTCTTCTACTCCTAGAAGTGGAAAGAGGAAGAGGAGAGCCATCTCTCCAGTTGCAGTTGATTAGTCCTCTCCATCTTCTAAGCCCGGGAAAGATAAGAAAAAATTGGATTTCAGTCATGATATAGGGAAAGAAGAATATCCTCCAAGAGATAAAAACATCCTAAATCTCCCCTACATAGACTCTGAGGATGAAGAACAACCTATTGCAATAGAGCATGAAGATTTTCTTTCACAAGTACCTAAGGGGGATCAAGACTAGCAAGTTGCTGAAGCATCAACCAGAAAACCAAAGAAGTCTTCATCACAAAAGATAAATCAACTTCTCAGGCAAGTATATGAACTTGAAATTCTAGAAAGAGAAATCAAGAGAAGGAATACAAATCTAGTAGAAAGAAATGTTGAATTATATGATTCTTTTCATATACCTGCTAAGATGTATGTCAAGCTGGAGAAGAAAAACATAAAACTAATTCAAGCAAAACATAAGGCATATAAGACTGCTAGGTGTTCAAAGATTAAACTCTTTCTTAAAAATCAAAAGCCTATAGTTCACTCAGGACTGGAGAACCTAGCAACAGCCGCAGAGAACCTCGCTCACACTACAAAGACTCTAGAGGAGCAACCCTGAAGTTCTTAAAGCATAAAGATAACGCATTTTTACAATTTTGTGAACTGTTTTTAATCTCAGGTTTCGGTGGCTTAGGCGGACATTTCATTGTTCATTAGGCACCAAAAGTAGAGCCTTTGGTGGCATACAGTGTCAGATTTTAACTCTTCTACCCACCAAAAGTTATAGATGGGGCAGAGAGGTTGTATTTTCGCCTAGATCCAAGTTTTTCTTAATCAGATGCCTTGAGGATGGTTTCAAAAGATGGATAATAACTAAACACATCAGATTTAAGGATTTGTTTTGATATTTGAGGCGTTTAGCAAGGTGGAAACGTGGAATTAGATACCTATTTTCTCGGAACATAAACAGTTTTTGCTAGAAATAACAGATTCGACTTATCTTATCTTCTATGGATACTCTACAGCCTTGGAAGGATTTCTACACTTGTCAAAGTTTTGAAATATACGAAGATCATCAAGGATGAGGAGATTGACCTAGTTTTTAGCATCTCTTTCTATTTTCTTGTACTAGATTTTGACTTACTATTTCAAGTAAATCCAATCCAACTTTTTAGGATCTAGATTTCTCATGTAAAGGCTATAAAGCCATAAACTTTTGAAGGATAAGGGTTCGATTTTGGAGACTAGATTATTGTATTTTTTGTTGAGACACTTT
>JZKD02S2077922.1:1255278-1272588 GCA_000966675.3 Picea glauca | reverse complement strand
TAATGTTTCCCTTTTGGATGAAAGAGTTACACTACAATTTTGATGTTGATACTATGTATTACTCATTGCAAAGTTTTGGGTGGTCTTGACCCTTGCTACTATGGTTATGCGTATTATTTGAGTGGCATAGTGGGTTGTGTTCCTATCACATTTGTCATTTGTATAAGTTTGATATTGGCAATGGGGTGGCACACTTTGGACTATCATGCATTTTGAAAAAGTAATATGGAAAGTTTGATTTTTGGTCGATTAATGGCTTGAACGTAGTGCTATGGTGAGTTGGCTATTTATCTTGGCTGGTACTAGGAATTGAATGAAGAACTGAGTAGAGAAGCAACGTGCAGTAAATGCACGTCACTCAAACTCCCCTCGAGCCCGTCACCCTAGTCATTCTTGCATTTTTTTGGCCCTGGTAGTTGTTTTTTCTCTGCCTTGCTCGGTCGTGGAGGAAGTATACAGTCTTGGTTTCTCTCCTCGCACAAAATTTTCTAGGTATGGGTTTTCTTAATTCTCCATTCATGATAGTTACTCTGCCCTTTGAATCAAATGTTGGCTCTAGTTAATCATGGTCTATGTGTTTCTCAAGATATTATGATGTTTTTGGAACTATGTATTATTTGCATCCTTGGTTTATTGTGGTTTTCATTATGAAGTTGTTGGCATCAAGGTTGGTCATGGGTCCTTGTTGTGTGTAATTATTCACAGGGAAGTGTTGAGTAATAGTTGGGGTTTAGCCTACATTGTCATGGATCTGTTTTCGGGTTTGGTATCTCTTTTGAAGTTGGTTATCACAGTTTGCCTAAACTCTTGGCTTTGCAAATACCCCACCTATGGATTGACATTAATTGTCTCTGTGACTAGTGTACCCATGCCATGTTTCAACCCTGTGGGTTTTTATATGAACTATGATTGAAGCATTTCATGCCTTGTCTTGGAAAAAACCTCAACTATTGGCTTGCTTGATATGACCCAACCATCACCATTTCCCGGTAAACATTACACAATATGAAGACAATGCTACCTAGAATTTGATGAAATCATTATTCATGCTTTTTGGTTGGGCACGGGGTTATATTTGGTCGCTCATTACGCAGTTTTGTTTAAAGGGGTTGGCTTCATTTGTTTTTTTGTTGAAAGTTGCGGTCTATTGTTTTGAATCCCATACAACCGAGAGAATTATTGCATGTTATTGTTTTGTGGTAGATTATGATAGGGCACCTAGGGAATGAGTTGTATGTGCCATTCAAATGCTAAACTCTCTGGTCGAACCGCTTGTTGTCTCTTCCACTTGCTATCTTAAAACCTGAATATTACATTGAGATCATATTTACTCCAGTTTGAGGTTGATGGAAGCATCGGTTACTTGGGCATGATTTTGTTGGGTCCCTTGTTTGGTAATTCTAGAAGGGATCTGTACCCACCTATCTATTTGAAGCTTGTGATCAAAGTATTGATTTTTTGGGGGGTTCAATCATTATGTTTATTGTTTACAAAAGGGGCACCTATTTTCAAAATTTTTGAGCCCTGAATAAGAGTGATGATGCCTAGAATTAATTGCGTTGAACAGTGGTTAATTAAACAATGAATATGGGTTGTTGTAAACATTGTGTATCCCTGTTGGTTTTAAAGGATTAAGTATTGGGGTAAATGTTATGGTCGTGTCTCAAAAGCTATTGTTGTTTCCTACAACGATTACGATGTTGTTCGTTATGAATGTCATATTATGATAATGTGGATACAATAATTATTGTAGTTAAATATTTATGTGCATACAGATTATTGTGTAAATAATTGGAAGCCAGCAAGCCAATTTGTCAAAGAAAGTACTGGTTTGAATTATTGTTTTGGAAAAGGAATACTTGTTAAACTTGGAAAGTCTGGACAGAGATATGTTTTAATTGTGTTTGAGATAACATGTTTTGATTTGTTTCACTTGAACAATATCCATATTGATTCCCTATCATTCTATCATTTTTCTCAAATTAAATTCCCCTTATAATCCTGATTTTCACTTATTGCATCCTTGTTCTGTGACATAAATTTAAAAGGAAAAGTCTGTGTAGAAGCCACAAAGGGATAACATAGCAAGGGATGATGACTGATATTTTGATTTTTTTTATACACAGTTAGATTGTTGGTTAATTGATTGAACAATATTCATAAATTGATCCCATATAATTATACCATTTTTCACTAATTACACTACCTCCATATTTCCCATGAACCTTATCACCCCTTGTTCACTAGGCAATTAATGAATGGATTTTCATGTATCTCGTGTCAATTTTGAGCTAATTTTTTATTCATGTAAGTAGAGTGTCATGTATGGTTTATTAACAGTTTCATTACTGAGGAATTTTTGCTATAGGATGAGCTTTTTCAGTAGAGGTAGCAATGGCCAAAATAACGGAGGCAAGGGAAATTGCAACCAAGGTCATAGGAGGACTAGATTTTCTATCCATTTTGGCATTGATCCTCAAGAATTGAACCAGTTTTTCCAAGTTGGGTTCTTTAATTGCATTGGCCATGGAATAATGCACCCTCGACCAAAAAGACCCCCTTTTCAACCCCCTTAGAACATCCCTGGCATTCTCGTTCCTCCACATGTGTCTTTGTAGCCTAAAGTCTCTACAAATGATGGTTGGAAAGAGATCGTCAACCCACTTGTCTCTCAATATCATGGGTTTCCCACTATGTCATTGCTTTTTCCACCACCTTTCAATCCCAATGTCCAGATTTCTCATGTTGTTTCACCAATTCAGTCCTCACACGCTAGTAAGAGACTAAAAACTGATATTCCCCAACTTGTGCAAGACAAGGGAAAAGCAACTCCCTCTCCTTCTTCCCCCTCCAATAATTCTTCGAAATATGTGTCTTCCTGCATGCATTTGAAGGATGATTGCTCCCATGTGATAAAAAATATACAACCCCAAGGGTCCAATCAACTGCAGGCTACTTCCGAGAAGTATAAGGGAAACATCAGTGAAAAAGGGAAAATGGCCTCACAAAGTGGCAAATATGGTTTTTAAATTATGTTTTTTTGAGTATTAAAAGAAAAAAATGACGGTAGTCACAAGGGTTCCCACCTACCTAGTTATTATTAATTAATACCCTTAACTATATTATTATTATTTATTTCTCCTAAACTAATTAGTTAAGTTAAATCAACTTAACTAAAGAAAGTAGTTGAACTACTTCAACGTATTTGGAAAGAATAAAAGGATGAATGAGAAGAAGAGAAGAGGAGAATAGAAGGAGAAAATAAATACTAAGGTTTTTTCTTTAGTTCATGAGATAGTTTCAGTTTTCATTCATTTATGATTTTATTCAAAGCCTAACTCTCTTCTTGACAATAGGGTCTTATTGTAGACAACAAGGTTCAAGACTGAACCACAATTTTCAAATGCTTGTTTTAGAGGTGTTGATCCATCCTTAATAGTCCATGTATTCTTGTCTATTTGTGGATTAAGTTTCATGGATGATAAAGGATATCTTGCAGAGTCAAATTGACAGTAGTTTGTGGCAAGCTGATCCAGATTATTAATTTCAGTTTTACTTTACTGTCAGAGTCTTTTTGTATGGTGTTCATAGAAGATCTCTAAATCAGGCATTGGGCCATGCTCTCACAAGGGTTTTGTAAAGAGAAGACATTTTTCATATCTTAGAGTGAAATAAAATCATATTGCTATTATGTCTCATATATGTGTATTTGTGACTTAGTTACATTTCGCTTTTTGATCTCCATGTTTACTTAATTGCAAATCTGTGTATATTCCAGAAGTTGTTTAATTTTATTTTTGCAACATATTTAAACTATAAATCATCCTCAGTCCTTGTAATTAATAATCATGGATTGAGAGAATATTTTGAGGCTATAAACCTTCGGGTGACATTCCCAACTATCTTTTCCTAGCCAGACAAGATCTGAAAATGATTGAGCAAGGTAATTCATACCTTTTCCTCAACACATACCAGGTTACCATCATATTGAGATCAAAAGATATGTAACCTTTGATGAATATGCAACAATCAAAAGATAAAGGAAATGCCAGCTTGAAGAAGTATATGAAGAAGAAATTGTAGCTCCCAAATTTGCAAAACTAGTGAAAGAAGTTACAGTTACCCCTGATGATGAGATTCCAAAAGATCATGATATGATGGAATCTCAAGAACCTCCCTAGATGAAAATCCCTCATAAGAGAAAGCCAACTTGGGAAAGGGAACTTATTTAATATGTAGAGAAGTATGGTGCTCCATAAGGAACCATGAGACAAAGCAAGAAACCTAAGCCATTCTCCAGTTATATGGTTCTGATGTGTGATCTCATAGAAAAGGAACCTACTTGCTTTGAAGAAGCCACTCAGAAGAAAGAATGGGTTGATTCCATGACAGAAGAATATGAATCCATTATAAAGAATGATGTATGGGAAGTAATTTCTGGACCAAAGAAAAAGTATGTGGTATCTTCCAAGTGGATACACAAGATAAAAGTTGCAACATACGAAAGTATTGAAAAACATAAAGAAATATTTCTGGCTCGTGTTTTTTCTCAAAAGGAAGGTATTGATTATGAAGAGACATTTGCTCATGTAGAAAGATACACTTCTGTCAGAACCATCATAGCTCTTGCAACCAAGATGAAGTCAAATTTACACCAGATGGATGTGAAAACATCCTTCTTAAAAGGTGTTATTGAAGAAGAAGTGTATATAGAACAACCACAATGGTTTGAAGTTGAAGATAGAAAGACTCATGTATGTATGTTGAAGAAAGATCTGTATGGGTTGAAGCAAGCTCCTACAAATTGGTATGGTAGAATTGATAGTTTCCTGACGAGCTTGGGATTTACCAAGAGTAAAGTTGATTCTAACCATTACTTCAAGGTTATGAATGATGAGACATTTATATTGCTATTGTATGAGGATGACTTATTCTTAACATGAGAAAAACATATCATCACAGATTGTAAGAAGAAGATCTTTGCCGAGTTTGATATGGACCTAGGTCTAATGCATTATTTCTTAGGTCATGAAGTTTGGCAGAGCCCAGAGAAGATCTTCCTTAAACAAGAGAAGTATGTAGTTGAAATAATTAAGAGGTTTGACATGTTGGAATTTAAATCCATGAGCACACCTATGGAAACAAATTGGAAGCTCCTGGTTGATACTTCATCATATTTGGTTGATGCTACTCTATATAGAAATATTATTGGTTCATTGATGTATCTGACGAATACTAGGCCAAATATATCCTTTGTTGTGAACACCTTGAGTCAGTATCTAGTAGAGCCCAGATGTGTTCACGCTGTAGCTACAAATCATGTGATGAGATACCTTAAGGGTATGATGGATTATGGTCTTTGTTATACTAGAGATCATGACTTCAAATTGTATGGTTATATTGATTCAGATTGGGCTGGAAGTGCTTTTGATAGAAAGAGAACTTCAGGATGTTGTTTCATTCTGGGGTCAGCCATGACTTCATGGAAAATTAGGAAGCAATCTAGTATTTCTCTCAGCATGGAAAAAGCGGAATATATTGCATCATGTTTCTCTAGTTGTAAAGAAATATGGCTTCGAAAGTTGTTGATAGGTCTGTTCGATCTGGAGATGGAAGCCACCGTGATTCTTTGTGATAACCAGAGTTGTATAAATATGACGAAGAACCCAATGTTCCATGATAATTCGAAGAACATAGAGATACAATATCACTACATTCATGATATGGTGCAGAGGGGAGCTATCAAGCTCGAATATGTTAGCACAAATGAGCTAGTTTCAAGTGTGTTGACCAAGCCTTTGTCTCATGTGAAGTTTGAGGACTTATGAGACAAGCTTGGTGTTGCTCGAAAGGACCTCCCTCGGAAGGGGGAGTGATGTTGATGATATTATAGTATCTTGACCAACAACGGGTAGCTCCGTTAGGATTTTATATCCTAGGGGATTGATCATCCCTGGGAAGATCCTGAAGGTTTGGTAAGGACAGTCTGTCAGAGTATATTTTCATGTATATTTCAGCTGTGGTCAGTAGTGGTAGCTCTGTTAGAATTTTATATCCTAGGGAATCTTATGATTCCTGGGAAAATCCCAAAGGTCTAGAAAGGAAGATCTGTCAAAGTACGACTTGTAGCTTGTTAGGATTTTATATCCTAGGGAATCTTATGATTCCTGGGTAGATTGCGAAGGTCTAGTAAGGATGGTTTTTCAGAGTACCACAAATTTTTTTTGTTTCACCTGCCTCATTTTGTTGCCATATGATGATTTTGTTGTCTCGGCCTCGTGCTGATGTTGTTGTCACTTCAACCTCATGTTGTTGATGATGTTGTATCAGCCTCGTGTTGTTGATGACGTTGTATCATCCTCGTGTTGTTGATGATGGTGTAATAGCCTCATCTTGGTGATATTTTTGTTCTAGCTTTATGCTAGTTGATGTTGATGTTTCAACTTCATGTTGTTGATGATGATGATGCTACTCCAACTCCATGCTGTGAACGATGATGATATTGATGATGAGAAAAAACTTTCGATGATTTGTAGATGTGCCAGTTAGTGTTCCAGATGTTGATGATGATGATGACGCCCTCTCTCTCTCTTGATGATGTTGTATTGGGTTATGTCAATAGAATACCCTTCTCATTAAGGGAGAGTGTTGAAATATTGTAACTTTGAAGACTATGATAATTATATTTGAGTTATTATCTTATAGATCAAATCCCCTTTTGTGGATTGATCATGTCAGGTCTTGTATAAGACCAAATCCCCTTTTGTGGATTGGTCAAACCATATTTATATGGTGATATTTGTAAATTCGGCCCCTAGGGTTTATAAAGTGGTTTTAACCACTCATGGAAGAAATCGGCCCTACTAAGTGAAGATACATGACCCTAGCTCCTCCTCAAAAAGTATTTATAAGTTAGTAGGGTGCCTCACTTATTCATTCACTCACTCACTCATCTAGTGCACTTCTATTGAAGGAAGTTGCAATTGCAGGAGGAAGAAGAAGAGAGGTGCATACTCAATGTTGGTTTATCTTTGGTGTTTTGGTCTTAAGTCTTGGCATTGTATTGGAAATATATTATTGAGGAAGTTTTTTTGGGTTTTCTCCCCCATGAGGGTTTCCCAGGATAAAATGTTGCGTACCTTGTGATTGTGTTTCTTTCAGTGATCCTCTTTATGCTGTTTTTTTGGAAATGCTCTAGTAAATTGAAAATAATCTAATAACAACATTAATCTTAACACATTGTTGATGCACAGTTTGGTATAGGTTTTGGTGCATGGTTGATGCACAATTTGGTACAAGTTTTGGTGCATGGTTGATGCATTGTTTGGTATAGGTGTTTTTGCATGATTGATGCATAGTTGATGTACATGGTTTGGTGATGGTATCCATCTGAGAGGATGTCGTTGTTTTGATGTTGAGTATCAACAATGGTAATAGGTTGATGATGGTATGTCAGTGACAGTGAAAGTGGCATTTGCAAGTTGATTTGATAGGTTGATAGTGACAGGTTGATGTGAAAGTGGTAGTGATAGTGACATGCTGGATACATTGAAATGTTACATGTTGATGTCACAGTGGCAGTGATAGTGATAGTTTAGATACATTAACAGGTTGGGAGGTTACAGTTTGATGCGATAATGGAAATGACAGTGGCAGTGGAAGTGATTGTGGTAGTGACAGTTGGGTATACACTTATATTTCAGGGCGACAAGATGGGGCAAGGAAAGGGGGTTCTAGCCTCCTTCCAGTTGGTGTCAGAGAACACAGGGAGTTGGAGCTTCCTTAAGGTTGGAGCCTAAGAATCAAGGGGTTGTATCCTCCTTCTGGTTGGAACCAGAGAACACAAGGAGTTGGAGCTTCCTTCAGGTTGGAGCCTGAGAATAAAGGGGTTGTCACCTCCTTCTAGTTAGAGCCAGAGAATTCATGGAGTGGTAGCTTCCTTCAGGTTGAATCCTGTAAAGAGGGGGTCATATCCTCCTTCTAGTTGTAGCTAGATAATTGGGAAGTTGGTGCTTCCAATGAATGTATTGTTGAAAATATCTAAGAAAGAATTATGTATTTTTTTCCCATTTGGGTTTCCACGTAAATTATGGTGTACTATGTATTTGATGCGATGTGATGTTGCTTATGTTTATATTCTCATGATATATTGAATGTAATTGTAGATGATATATTGATGATATACTTCTAATAAAGTTGAAGTTTATATATTTTGGTTAAAAGTGGTAAAACTTCTCATATTGATTCACCCCCCCCTCTTAGGATTCCAACAATTGATATCGGAGCCAAGTTCCTTTAGGAAACATTTTAAGCACTGTAAGGAAGGTCATGGAGTACGTTATGTTTTGGGTACCCCAATTTGATGGTCATAATGATCAGAGATATGAAATGTGGAGTATTGAGATGAAAACATTCTTAGGGGCACAAGGGTATGATGTTTGGAAATCAGTTGTTACAAGATACGCCGATACAAAGAAACCAAAGAATGCATCCAAGAAGGAATTGAAAAGAAACAACAAAATATCAATGGATTTCATCTGGGAAGGATTACCTGATATGGTAAGAGAGAAAGTTGGAAAATGTTCATCAACTAAAGAACTTTGGGATAAGCTACATAATCTCTACATTGAGGAGTCCCCATCAAAAAACTAGAGAATAATAAAGAATATGCAAGAACATAACAAGAAGAAATATGCTCATTATGTTAGATAGATTTAGAAGAAGAAGATTGTGAAGACGACATATTATATATTGAAGCAAAATTAATCAATGATTTAGACGAGTTGACAAAAGAAAGGAAGAAAAACAAGTCTCTTGAGGAACAATTAGTCAAGAAGAATTCTCAAGAAAGTTCCAAAGAAGTTGAATATGTCATCATGAATCTAAAAGATAAACTAGAAGAAGCCAGAAGGATTGAAGAAATATACACAAGTTAGATGGAAGAAAAGTAGTGTCTGGAAGCCGAAATAGTAGCACACAGAAAGGAATAAGAGAAGAGAGAGAAGATTTTGAAAGATCACCTCAAGGAACAATATGAGGATTTAAACCATCTTGAAGCAGAATTCAATCAACAAGAAAAATGGCTTGAAGAAGAAATCATCTCCTTGAAAATCCAACTTGAAGAAGCAAAGAGAATGAAAGAAGTCATGAAGATCCAAATGATGAAGAAAGAAGAAGAGTTTGAGAAGATTGAAGATGAAGTTATCACATTAAGAGATAAAATCATCAAGATCAATAAGAACGTTGAAAAGAGAGAAACATCCACCTCATCAGTAAATAAAGTTGAAGATAAGCACTCTAGGTTGCCAGAAAGGAACAATGAATAAAAGAGAAAGAGTTATGCAGAAGTACTCAAAGGAAGGAATCATGATCAACAAGAATCAAAGAAGAATGAGTATAATAGATATATATATTCAACAAGACCTTCCACATTCAAGAAACAAAGAAGCTTCAATCGTAATGAAGGGATCAACAAAAGAGAAGATCATGATCAACCAAGGTAGGAATTTAGAAGGACTGCACCACAAAGAATATCATTCACTCCCAAGTATGTAAATTTATTTTATGGTCATTTATTTACCTATACTAACTTTGGACATAAAGTTTTAGATTGCAGAGAATATGGAACAAATGTTTGGATAAGAAATACCTATGTGGCTCCCCACAACATTGAGTGTTACAAATGCCACAATTATGGTCACATAGCTCAGAATTGTAGAAGCATGATAGATCCCTCCCTGAAAGAAAATATCGATGTCAGATACAAGAAGGTTTAGAGAAGAAAGGAAAGGAAATAAGAGTAGGTGAATAAAGAACAGGTCCCAGAGATCGCAGGATTTACAGTAGTGCAAGAAAGAAAATAAGAGAAAATGAATAAAGAACAAGCCAAAGAGATTAAACTTTTAGGAATTGTAGTGCAATATCATAATGAATCCACAGGAAAAAAAAAAGAAGTTAGAGTTCAGAGAGATGATTAGACTACAGAAGAAGAAGAAGATTACTTCGCATTAGGGCAGATTCCTCCATTGTTCTGAGTCATTGGGCTTGGATACTCCCAGTAAATATGAATATTTAACAAGGGGAGTTGGTGAAGTAACTACTATAGATCATAGAACCATCCTTCAAGTATATTTAAGTGTTTACAGAGAAAAATTCAAAGAAGTCATATAGAAGAAGTACAAAATGACAGATTGATCGATTGAGAATCAGTGTTCCCATGCATATATTAGAGGAATAACATTGACAAACTTTCCATGTAGGGATATATTCATTACAGGTTCAAGAATGTATTGTATATCAATGGACATATTTGATTCAGTTTGAGAAACAAGAATATATGATGATCAGTTACAACAAAGAAGCCTTCATGATAGATGGGTCAACATTGTGGACATTTGAGTAGCAGAGTTATGGACATCGTATGACATAAGGATAGATATGGATTTATGAGATCATTGGTAGGTCTAGACAAATATATGACATGGAATATATACAATTGGAATCAATGGAATTAGTGTACAAATGGAATCAGTTGGTCACAAGAATACAAGCAGTGAAAGGCATAGCATAATAGGGAAAGAGAACCCTTCAACAAAAGCTATATCACTAGAAGGACATTGTTGAATAATATGGTCATTGATGTCTAAACAATGATCATAATAGGCCATGAAGATTTGAAGTCAAGAAATTTTGAATGCTTTTTATACATGTCAGAGAGTTATAAGAGGAAGCACCAATGGAAAATAAGCAACACTGGAAGAGAGGAAAGGAAATATAGACAAGAATCCCTACATTGATCAACATGACATCCTGCAGAGAAGTCAATGAAAGAGAAATCGTCAGAGAAAAAGATTAGGAAATAAATATTAGAAGCATGCATACATAGAGAGACATATCGATAGGAGGAGTTATCCTTTTTCCCATGATGTCAAAGGGAGAGAAAGAGAAAGATCAAAAGAGAAAGAGTCAAGTGCATGCATTCTGAGAAGGATTTTTTAGAAAATGTATAATTTCAAGGGGAATCACTCTTTGCTATTGATATCAAAAAGAGAAGAGGAACTTGGAAGAAACATGGAGACAGAAACCTATGAAGAGATAGAAAAAACACATGAATATAGGGGGACCAACCCCAAGGAGAGATACCCTTTGTCAATGATGTCAAAGGGGGAGAGAGAGAAACATTGATGAAGAGATTGGTCACCGAGGGAGCATGAGTACTAGAGTATGAGTGTTTCCATCAATGTTGGTGTTGCCATCAATGACAAAGGGGGATATTGTTGGACAGTTGGTTGTCATTGATGTGAACCCTTGGAGTGTTCTTGATAACCCATAGTTGTGATTGATATTGATGGTTAGATAGTTTTCATTGATGTCAACAAGAGTGGTTGATGTCATCAGATGTGATGGGTGCATTTGATGAAGTCTACAGGAAGCCTCGAAGGTGTGGTTGTGGAACACAAAGTTGATCAAGGAAAATGGACATGAAGTACAACATAAATGCAGGTAACACACTCATAGATGGATAGTACTCATCGTTTCATTTATGGTGATAGGTGGTATGCCACATGGTTCCTCACATCTAGGGAGATATGCTCTCATCAAGTTGGAAGCCCCAAAGAATGGTTAAGAAGACCCTAAATTGGTCACAAGTCATTAATGAAAGGCTAAAGTGGTTGCAACAAGAAAGTTCAAGAAGCCCTAATATTAAGGAGAGAAGTTACTTGGAAAAAGTATAAATACACCTCAAGGAGTCTCTCATAAGTGCACACACACATTCATTGAATATCTATCTTATGAGAATATTTTGGTTTATTGGCGAATCTGAGGTTGAGTCTGAGGAAACAGAGAAAGTTCAAAGGAAGAGATAAATTTTTGGGGCTGCATAGAGCTAGGCTTTTTCCGTAACCCTAATTAAGTAGGCCCTCATGGGTCAGCTTGAGGGTGGCATGTGAGGCACCCCCACGGGTCATCTAGGGATTGTCATATGAGGCCCCACTAGATAAGAGTTCTTAGTCCCATGAGGATAAGACATATTTGGGGAATATGCTAGTGCCAGGTTGCTGAGGACTGAGGAAAGGTTACAATTCAATATTTCAAAGTATGAGGTCAACTACATGATCAGAGGTAATTTTTAAGGGTTATGCTTATGTTGTTATGGCACATGCATAGTGGTGATGATACATGGTATCGTACAACTTGGTGATGACATGATACCTTGTTAGAAGTACACTCTTGGCTATCTTGATATCTGGTGTGGTATATTTCATGGTTATGGTTCATTATTAGAAAAATATATTTATTATGATTAAAAATATTTCTGTGGTTGGAGTTTTCATGATTGGTCGGAAAAGCCACAGTTTGGTCAATAGAGTGTCGACGTTTCGGATCCAAATCAGGATCCATCTTCAGGACAATGAGCCTAGGTTTATATTTATTATGTTGGTACATCGTTCGAGTTCACACTTGGTATATGTTAGCACATGTATGAGATACACCTCTTGATGATATTGGTACTTGATTGAGGTACACCATTGATAGTACTTGCTTTGTACATATTATGGTACATGGTCTATGGATGATTGACATGTTGTTTAAGGTATATGGTTGAGGATATGGTGCATGGTTAGAGGCATATGTTGGTAATCTTGGTACATTCTTGAGTAATTTATTGAGGAACTTCATTGTTGATATCTTATGGTACATGGTGCATGGGATGATTGAGACATATCATGCGTGATATGCTATATGGTTGAGGAACATCTAATGGTACATGTTGGTAAATGGCGATGGTATGTTTTGGGTTTGATGCATGTTTGATGCATGGTTTATGTACATGGTTGACGTACATGGTTTGGTGATGGTATCCATGTGAGAGGATATTGTTTTGTTGATGTCGAGTATAAAAAATGCTAAGAGGTTGATGATGGTATGTTAGTGATAGTGGCAGTGGTGAGTTGATGTGATAGGTTGATGTGACAGTGGCAGTGACAGTGACTGTTTGGATACAATGATAGGGTGATAGGTTACAGGTTGATGTTACAGTGGTAGTGATAGTGACAGGTTGGATACAGTGATAGGTTGACATGTTACAGGTTGATGTGATAGTGGCATTGATAGTGACAGTGCAATGATTGTGGTAACGACAATTTGGCCTACACTTGTATTTCAGGGAAACAAGATGGGGAAAGGAAAGGGGGATATAGCCTCCTTATTGGTGCTAGAGAACATAAGGAATTGGATCTTCCTTTAGGTTGGATCTTGAGAATCAGGGGTTTGTATCCTCCTTCTGTTTGGAGCCATAAAACATAGTGAGTTGGATCTTCCTTCAATTTGGAGCTTGAGAATCAGGGGGCTGTAGCCTCCTTCTAGTTGGAGCTAGAGAATTCAAGTAGTTGTAGCTTCCTTCAGGTTGGAGCACATAAATAGGGGGTCATAGCCTCCTTCCAGTTGCAGCTAGAGAATTGGGAAGTCGATGTTTCCAATGAATGTGTTCTTGACAATATATAAGAAATCATTCTGTGGTGTTCTTCCATTTGGGTTTCCATGTAAATTCTAGTGTACGATGTATTTGATGTGATGTGATGTTGCTTATGTTTATATGCTCATGATATATTGAATGTAATCAAAGATGATACATTGATGATATACTTCTGATAAAGATTAATTTTATATATTGTGGTTAAAAGTGGTAAAAGTGCTCATACTAACCCACTCCCCCCCTCTTAGTATTCCAACAATAACATCTTTGAATAATGAATTAGTCACTTAGTTTCTTTGGTTTCAAATGTACTGAATTCTGACTACTTACATTTGAAGCACGTCCAACATCCTTGGTTGTTTAAGAGGAGGGGTTGACTACTTGTGTTTGTGTTTTCTTGGTTTTAAACAAATGTAACTAAAAGGGGTTGATTCCAAGCTCAAAAACGTTTTCCATTATTCTCTTGGCTTGTGCCAACCTCACAAATATGGAGCATGGTATAGACATACATAGAGAATTGATTACAAATGGATTTTAGTGTGATATGTTTGTGGAGAGTACTCTTGTAGGAATGTTGAAGTAGGGATTCCTTGGATGTTTAATCACAAGAGAGCGAAGGGCTTCATCATTGAACCATGTCAACCAAAGATTGTTTTTTGGGAAAAAAACCTTTCACCTCCTTGCATCATCAAAATGGTTTGATTTTTGATGATTTTTTAACTTATTAGGAGTTAGGTAACTATGAATGGAGGATGGCATCCATGAAATATAAGGACTTTGAAAAAGGAAAATAAATAAGGTGAGTAATAAGAGTGCATATCCCACTATAGTTTAAGAAAAAAAAAAATCCAACACATATACCTTGGATTTTGTTTGGCGTTCCCTTCCCCCACTTTGGGGGTATGATAGGTATATTATCTCATTCATAGTCCTAGATTTTCCACTTCCTTTATCTACTTTTCATTTAATTCACTTTGAATTCCATCTCACGATATGGTTATGCATGGTAATTGCCATGAAACATAGTGAAATTAATTGTGTAGCGTCTTTACAAGGAAACATTAAATGGAGGAGGCCAGTCGTTAGATTCTTATTCTCTTCTTTATAAAAAACATATATTCTCTCCATTTTCACTTGTCATTTATACTCGTCACTTTCTTTCTCCACTTTACATTTAATTCTCTCCACTTTCCATCTCATTAATGCCAATGGCCATGAAACATACTCAGATTAATTACGCAATTTGTTTTTTAAAATGTTAAATGAAGGAGGTCAATTGTTATATACCTATGGAAAGGAGATGAATAAGTGAAATTAGCAGCAAAACTGCTTATACCTACCTCTTAGAATTTTTTTAATGTAGTAGTTGTATGTACTTCAAGTGAAAAGTTAAAGTAATTATTAAATGTTTGAAACTTTTAATATTTAGCCATAGCTTAAAAACAAAGAGAAGTGACAATGTCTACTCCATATCTTTAAAAGTTGAACTAGAATTGGACAGATCTAGATATTAGTAACTATTGACAATGAACTCTTCAAAACCTTTCTAAAATAAATTGATGAATAAAAGTTGTCACATATCAATCTTATCTATAACACTCCAAAGTATAATCGAACTAGAACATACTTTTCTTTTCTAAACTTTCAAGTAAGAAATTCTCAAAATTATCTAATGTCACCAAATTAATTTTAACATAAACAATAACAATAATTTTATTATATATTTATAATTATATTAAAATGTGAAATACTTTAAGAGAAATTTTTAAGAGAAATTTTTTATTTGACAAAAAGGATTAAAACCAAATTGAAACAATCTTATCAATATTTCCAACTAATTAAAAATAAAACCTTATGAATTTTATAAATTAAAAAATATTTTTATTTAAAAAAAATCAAAACTAAAAATGGGACAAGATATCTACTTAGTTCAATAACAAATAATAAGTTGAATTTGGTTTAGATATATTGTACATAGATAAAGGAAAAACTAAAAATAGGACACGATATCTACTTAATTCAATAACAAACAAGGAGAGTTGCTTAGCAACAAGTCCCTGCTAGGGAGAGGTAGAAAGCTAGTGTTATTGGGCTTCTGCATAAATAGGAAGTGTCATGTTGATTTTCATCTTTTAAGTTTAATGATAACAATAATACTTGCTGAATTATGCAAATGTAAAAACTAATCATTCTTTCAGGGAAACCTATTGTTTGGAAATTTATTGTTCCATGTCCAGGACCATTTTTAAAAGATAAAGAATGAACACGTGAGCACTGTGGCATGAATGTCCAGGATCGTTTTTAAAGGACAAAGAATGAACACGTGGACACGGTGGCATGAGAAAGGCGGCGTAGGTTTGCATGGTGTGTAGGTGACAACTCAATAGCAAACTTTTATAAAAAAAACTTTTATATAAATATTTCATGTTTGTGAAGTAATGCTAGTAAAAAAATGAGCCCTGTCACGCTGACATAAATTTATTACATATATAATGTAGAAGCATGAGTTTGTGAACTCCTCACAGCCCTGGAATGATCCTTCTGGAGATAGAACCATAATCGGACAAAGATTTAGAGACTCAACGGCCACTTATTTAATACTCTCAACGTACTTTGTCACTGAAACCTATGTTTTTGGTTCTGGATCCGCTCGATTAACCGCTATGAGTCTTTTTGTTTCAAGATATAATTATTAGTGGTAAATAAATAAAATTGATTTGTGCTCTTGACTTCGAACACTTTCTTTTAACCATCATTTATAGTCAATAGGTGGTGAATTTCAACAATAATCAGCAAGTTTATTGACAAATGTTAGGTACTCCACCTACCAAATATGCAACGTGTTATTACTCCTAGAAATTATCCTCAACAAACTCTTTTATTGTAACTATCAAGGGTTGAGCAAGAGGGTGTAGGGCGTCTTTTTAGATGTGACCTCTTATCGGTACGTGAGATTGTGATATGAGGCATACGAGAGATTGGGACATGAGATTTGACTTCATATTGGGAGTGAGATTGAAATCAAGTTGAAAGAAAGCTAAGGATCTAATTGCCTCAACACTTGGATCGACACTTCTTACCTGACATTTATACTTGGCAAACCGATTTACTACCGGCATTGCCACTTGCCTGGAATCAACTCCTGGATGACACATAGAGTAAGTTCTAATACTTGCCTTACCACTAGCTCTACTATACAAGCCTTAGTTTTGATAGTAGTTGTACTACTTGCACTTTAGACTAGTAGCTTCTTCCGTCTGTAGAGTGAGTTCCATGGAGTAAGGCCTTAGAGTCTGCCTTAAGTTAATTGTCTCTTCCCTCTGTGTTCATTCTTACAGGGAGAAAGAAACTTATGAAATGAATATGGAAGGTCACTAATCAAATCTATGATGTTTATTAGAGTTACAAATTACAATGGAAAAGTGAAACACATATATGCGATTATCACACGTTAAAATGTTCATGCTTACAGGGAGAAAGAAACTTATGAAATGAATATGGAAGGTCACTAATCAAAGCTATCATGTTTATTAGAGTTACAAATTACAATGGCAAAGTGAAACACATATATGCGATTATCACACGTTAAAATGTATAGATATGCAAGTATCACATAGATATGTGAGTATCATACGCACTGTGTTCAGGTGTAAACTATGGGAGCTAACCTTTCCTTTTCTCATTTATAATAGTAGAAACAACAGAGTAACCAATCATTTGTCAGGTTGAACTACAGATAGTGAGAGTCGGGCTTTTTAGATAAAGCTAATTAGTATTAGCTTTAGTCTTACCATAGTTGTTAAAGAACTAAAGCTAAGAGAGTTAGAAATATA
>JZKD02S2077922.1:1206165-1224207 GCA_000966675.3 Picea glauca | reverse complement strand
TGCATTCACTTGTTGAGAAGTGGTGCAATGGTATTCAAGGTGTTATAGATCAAGGTATCCAATAGATTTTATTTATAATATGAGAATCTCATCTAATAAGAACATCATTTCATGTGTAGAACTCTTTCAATATCCTCAATATTAAATATAATTTATAATCTACTTGCATTATTAAAACCATACAACCCTGATATTTAATATCATCAAAATATTTTGAATACATTTTATAATCTAGATTCACATCATTAAAAACCTACAACCAATGTTTTGTAGCATCAAGTGCAAAAAGATTGAAAACAAAATAACTTTTGAAAGAGTTTTAATATAATTTAACGATAAACAAGGCATTGTAAGATACTTTTTAAGCTAAACTTTGAAAGAAACTTAAATGTTACTCTAATATTACATATGTAAACTTGGCCATGATATTCAAGTATTACAATATTTTCAATAAAATAAAAGAGAATCATTTTTATTGTATAAATTATCATTAATATAATATTAAAATCCATTACCTATGATATAATAAAACTTTATAGTTTACAAGTTGAAAGTAAATATTGACAATTATATGGAAATGTAATTGTAATCGTATTCACCAACTTGGGACTATGGAAGAGTTGAGAACTAAAATTGCAAGTTCCACCTGTGTATAATCTCTTAAGGTTGTACGCACAAAAGCAAGATCTTGTTGTTACACAATCGGACAATGTGAAGTCGTAGAGTTTTGGGGGCTTCTCTTTGGAATGTCAAGTGGCTTCACACTTAATGTTTGATGTGTCCACAACATTTTTGTAATGACATCATATGTGTAAGATATTGGCCAAATTTCCATGGACTTCCAACAACATTATTTCAGATTTGGTCCTGCAGGACTTATGGCAATTGAGGTACATGAAGAACACCCACCTTATCGTCAACATCCTCATTCCAATTCCTTAACCCTGGGACTGACCATCAGTTTGTGTAAATAGAAAGATCACGCCATCTAGTGCTTCCTTCTTCATAACTTGGCCAAGTAGAGATCTCCCTACAATTACATCATCTGAGAGGATGATTAGAAATGGTGAAATATCAACTTAGTCAGCCATGGGAATATTGGGCGTAGTATAATAGTAGTTTGTATCCATGTTGAATGTTATCACAAATCGTAGCTATCAAAGAGGTACATAAGTGTTTTGATGTTGTCTCGCGTGGCCATGACCATATTGTTGTACCATTCTTAGAAACATCTTTTATATAGGTTAATGTTAAACTCATCTTTTTCGACATTTCAGGGAGAAAACGTTGTTGACAATAAGCCCCTTCTATCAAAACAAATGTTGTTGCAACCTACTGGGGCTTTCGAGTGGCCATGACTGTATTGGTGTACCATGCTTAGGAACATATTTTATTTAGGTTGATGTTATACTCATCTTTTTTGACTTTCCAGGGAGAAAACGTTGTTGACAATAAGCGCCTTCTCTCGAAACAAATGTTGTTGTAGACGGCTTTCGAGTGGCCATGACCATATTGTTGTACCATGCTTAGAAACATATTTTATTTAGGTTGATGTTATACTCATCTTTTTCGACTTTCCAGGGGGGAAACATTGTTGACAATAAGCCCCTTCTCTCGAAACAAATGTTGTTGCAGTCTGTTGGGGGCATGCAATGTGAAATGGTAAAAGTTGTTGGGATATAACCATATTTGAAAGGGTAGCTCATAGCTTGAGCATCCCACAACTCATACACAGATTCATTCACATGGTACTGGCACTAGTTGAGTGTGGTGGACTGCATGCATGTATTTTTAGAAGACACGGTGTCCAATTTGGACTTACACATATAGGGCTTTCTTATTATCAAACAATTTAAAATTTGCATGGCCATTTCGATAACTAGGATGTTGATTTCCTTTGTTTCTACACCCTTATTGCCTAGCTTGGCAACATACTTGACATACAAATTGTTTCTCTATTCTTCTTTATCCTTATCTTATTATGGAACATTGTGTTGAAAGGACCTGTTAAATCCTTTATGGCTCATAAGTTAAAAGGATAAGATCTACCCACGTGGAGGTTGACACTATGGATTTGATAGTAAGAGCTTGATGCAGTGAGGGACTTCCCTTGTGCCATTGAAGGTAAGGGTCTTCATCACACTCATGAGCATGGAACTCTACAACTCTTGAGAGGCTGACATGAACTCCCTCTTCATTGGAGCATTTTGTTCTTGACTATCCATCGATAGACATCTGACTGTAACTCTAGGAACACTTTTCCAGCCAAGCAATCATGGTCTATTAGCTTTGTAGTTTTGACATGGTCCTCGAGTCTCTAGTTTGTGTGATTTTGTGATCCATGATTTCATCTAGGATGAATTATTTCTTCTTGGTCTCAATTTTGATATTTAATTTCCACATTTCTTGTGCTCGGTGGAATACAATAATTTTTATACACTACTAGAATGCCTTATTGAATCTTGGAGGACTCTTTCACTACTACTCTGAATGTGCATTAAGGCAAAAAAAAAAATGTTCAAGGAGTGAACACTTCCACTGAATCATTGAAAACCTACAATTGAATCGTCTAAAACTTACAAATGGAATGATCCAAAAGTTACTAAGTCCTAATATATATAATTGAGGAGAATTTATGGTAGGTAGGTATGCCTCAACGGGTAACACCCATGCCACCGTGATTAAAATATTTTGTTCTACTGGAGGAGTCACATCATCATATCATAATCTTTCAAATAACTTGCTAATAAATGTGTCAAATCAAGAGTAAAAATTCTAAGGGAGAATTAAGAGTAGATTGGATTGTCCTATTAGTCACTTCACCTTATATAATGTGTTCCTTGTGCAACCTCAAAGGATTGAACCCAATATAAATGCAACCTAGCCTAATGTGACCCATAGTTCTTGAGATGATCGATCATTCATACAAACCTTCCTTTCTCCGACACATGTCAGTGATAGCCCCTATTCATTTTTTCTTTATGATTCATTCCTAGACAATGACTTTATAGAGGTAACCATTTTCCTCTCCATAGGTGGATCTTGTATTGAAAATAAAAAATAACATGAACAAGAACTAACTCCCAAGTAGAATTGAGTGATGAAACCAAAACAAGAGGACAATCACTCTAGGCTCAGCCTAAGGAAAGAAAGTAATAGATTTAACTAAAACTATGATAATTTTCCGAAAAGAATCATAGACAAGGGAGTATACACAACTATATAACTATAGATTTAACTATATACTAGTAAATTAGACCAACACACAAAATCTTCTAAATATCATCATCCCTAAAAAAAAAGTAAATATATTTGTATATACTACCAAAGATCTCAAATGATGAATAAATCCAAGGGATATAGGAAAGTGTCATAAAGTATTTACAAAACTAGTAAAAATAGAGCTTCAAATGGAACCTTATGTCTTACTAGTCAATGGAATGGATATGTTATTATGTGTTGAATCGTGTAAGAAGTCAAATAGTCAATTAGGTTAGAGTGTGACTAAGTAGGAAGTTTTTTTGGGAAGTTCCACTGGGAGAGAACCGACCTAATATGGAAGTGATATATTTACTGAACTATGCATAATTGACTTGAAGATCACATTGAGATAATTAATGGAAATAATGGATGCATGTTTCTAGAACATGTAAAAAAAAACTTAAAAGGTTCTAAAGAATGTTTATTGGTCAATTCTTTGTGCAGTATGGTCTATGAGTAGTTGAATGGTTGAGGACTAATTTGATTGGGGTTCTTGGTAGAATAGCACTCAACATTACCATGGAATAGATCAATCCTAATGGTTTCTTTGAGGGTGCATATATTAACCTCAATGAATTGAAAAAATGTACAAGGGATTACAAGATCAAAAGAAACATGTGTATGTGCATTGACAATAACTATTGAACCAATTCATTGTCATTAGGAAGTGGGCATCAAATGACATGTAGAAGTTGAATTGATTGTTCAATTGGCGTGTAAATAAGAGGAACAATTGTAAAGTTATCTCTTAGAGATGGTCCATAAGAATATGAATTGCTAGAGATTGAGAGAGGGAGGTAGAAGTGTGAAGATTACAATTGATAAAGGATGCAATTATAGGTCTCTACAATTGGAAAAGAACAACAAAGTGGAAGACATTGGAAAAGACCACAAAGTGGGAGACTAGCTACTTTTTGAGCAATTTACTACACAAGTAGGTCACTCATGTCTTACACAAATCCAATAAGTTGTCAATTTGAAGTTATATTATATGAATGTAAACATCATCAATAAGATAAGCATTTGATAACTTTGGTCAATATGTGTGAATTAGGTCACTCATGTCTTACATAGAGATGTGACCAAGACTCATGACAATATGTAGGACATGTGAAGCATAGGGGGAGATTAACTTACCCATTATCATTAGGTCTCACTAGATGATTTCAAGATGTGTTTTGTCAATATAGTCCAAATATAAATGACTCTTGGCAATGAATATTTCCTTCTCTTGTTATAAAATGAAGAACACAGAAAAATGCAAAACTTGGCGTGAATTACATAATCATATTAATCATTGAGTTTTTGAATGAAATTTTTGTTTGAGGGCATAACTAAGGGAGCATATATCTGGGAATCAAATCCAATATAGGGTCATCCATGCCCAAGGAAGTGTGGTTGGATGAAATACATTCCATGTCATTTTCCTTGCATCAACAATCAAAGGAATTGTCTCCTTGAGAAAATTGGCATTCGTAAATGCAAGGTGTCTAAGGGATCGAGGGAATTCTTCATTGTACACACAACAAACATACCATATGCATTCACTTGTTGAGAAGTGGTGCAATGGTATTCAAGGTGTTATAGATCAAGGTATCCAATGGATTTTATTTATAATATGAGAATTATTAAAACTATACAACCTTGATATTTAATATCAGCAAAATATTTTGAATACATTTTATAATCTAGATTCACATTAGTAAAAACCTACAATCAATGTTTTGTAGCATCAAGTGCAAAAAGATTGAAAACAACATAACTTTTGAAAGAGTTTTAATATAATTTAACGATAAACAAGGCATTGTAAGATACTTTGTAAGCTAAACTTTGTAAGAAACTTATGTTACTCTAATATTACATATGTAAACTTGGCCATGATATTCAAGTATTACAATATTTTCAATAAAATAAAAGAGATCGTTTTTATTGTATAAATTATCATTAATATAATATTAAAATCTATTACCTATGGTATAATAAAATTTTATAGTTTACATGTTGAAAGTAAATATTGACAATTATATGGAAATGTAATTGTAATCGTATTCACCAACTTGAGACTATGGAAGAGTTGAGAAAATAAGAAAAAAATCTAAGTATTTTTTTTTTTTCGTAAGTAAGAGGTTTTATATACAAGAGGCCTTCAAAAAACTAGACCAGAGGTACAAAAACTTGATAGCAACCGTGTTGTAGTTACTGAACTGCCCCAATAGAGGGGAAACCAGTTCAGCGAGCCGGGTAAGTTTAGCATTTGAAATTTTAATAGTCTTATAGAACAAAACTAATCTAACTAAGTTGCAGCTAAAAGAGGAAACTATTAAAAAGAAAAAAAAAAACCCTGTGGGGTCAGACACTTGGTAAGTAACCTGGCCAAGTGGAAATAATGACCGAGTACCAAGGCTCTTCTTCAACGGGTGTCCCTTTGCTTTCCAAATGCATGTCAGCATCCATGTTGCTCTCGTCCCTGGTGGTAGCTGGTAAGGCGTCTCCAGGCGGACTGTGCACATGCTGGCCGGTAGCTGTCGCTGCTTCAATGTCCTCATGCTCGACCTGCTCCACAATGATCTCTGTTGCACACTGCGTCTTAGCATTTTTGTCGTCACTTCCTGAATGGGGTTCCTCTGCTAAAGCCACGCCTACTGGATTGGAGGGGAAAGCAACTTGGAAGGTGGATAGAATCTGAAGGAGGGTCGAGATCCTTCCATCCATAATCTGCAGTCAGAATTGGAGATCCTCCATTCCCTGACGGAGTTCAAAGACCAGACCATAGAGAATGGTTAAACTCTCTTTTAGCTATGAATCAGGGGTGGAGTCGGTAGACGCGTGCGTGCTGTTTTGGGCAGTTCTAACTGGAGGTGGTGCCCCTAAGGGAGGTTTTGAGGAATCAGTTACCACTACAAAGGAAGGATCGATGAATCTGGAGGTTGGTGGGACAACAAGGTGATGCATATAAGAGCCCAACAGGCTTTCAACAATGGCTAAGAAATCAAACCGAGAGACAGACATGGTGGGGGAGGCTAGAGGTGCTAGCTCAGACTGTAGAGGCAGCGAGGAGATTGTGGAGGGAGAACCAGGTGGAGAAAAAGAGGTCTGGGGTCGAGGAGGATGCCATGGAGATCCCCTTCATGGTCGTCCTCTTTGACGTGACATACTTTGAGAGCAGAAAAAGACCAGGTGCTCCAGGCAATTACAGAGAGCCTGGAGATGACCAGGTGCTGTGAGCACCATGTAAGTCCAGTCAAAACCAGGCCAGGGCAGTGGAGGAGAGTGGGAGTCGGTCTGCGAGAGAGAATGAGGAGCGAATGTCGACGTAAAAGCCATATAGAAATTCGTAATGGGGGTCGGGCACATCAGAATTAATGGAGTTGCAATCGATGTGAAGGCTAGTTAATGCATAGTTGAGGCGGCGGTCGGTGGCACGAGATGATCACATGGCTCTCTGCCCTGCTGGCCTACCCACAGTCCCTCTTTGTGCCATGTGGCTTGCACTAACACCCCATCTGGGGGAAAAATCTAAGTATTTTGAAAGAAAGTGTAGCTGAATGATAACTTTATGTAATGGAAAAGGATAAATCTTCATAATGATAGGCATTTCTGAGGTCAAAAAATTATAAATGAGAAGTTGTCATAAGTGTAACAATGCCTTTAGTTATAACTATATTTATATTTTATGTTTTAATAAGTTTAGTTATAACTATATTTATATTTATATTTCATGTTTTTATTTTATTATTAAGAAATAAATAAAGTTATTTTGTATTTTTATTTTCTTTTAGAAATTAAAAAAAATATTTTATTAAATTAAATATATTTAATATTTATGTATTTTGAAATTCTATTTATAATGAGAATGATTTTTACATAAAATTATTATTTCATATTAAATATTAAATTAAAAGTTTTAATAACTTATAATTTTTTAAATTTATTTTTTAATATAAATATAAATTTAGACAATTTTAGTATATCATAAATTTTTGTTATATATAAAGTAAAAAAAAAAGGATGGTGTCTCCTAGTACAACTCCACATTGACTTAATGAAAATAAAGAATTTGTAAAATATGGAGTGTAATATTGCTTTGCTTTTTAATGAAAATAAAAAAATTTGTAAAATCTGGACTGCAATATTGCTTTGCTTTTGTTGAAAAATCAAACGAGAGTATGGTAAGTAATATTTGAAATCTAAGAGACAACTTATAAGCAAGGAGTCTGAGGGAAGAAAATTATTGTCATACATATTGTACCACACCAACCCTAGCTATGGTTTCTTGCTTTCCTTTTCAAGATGGAAGGTTCTTAAACATCCATATGGGCATGCCTCATCTAGTCACTTTTATTAGAGATTATGGGCCAGTGTCATCATCATTATTAATTATGTGTATCATAAGTTTTATGATAGTTCGTTATGTAGGGATGCTACTTTACTTCACAAATCAAGTTAATGTCCGGTTTAATGAGTAGATCTAGTAAAAAAAATTAACATTCTCACTGGTTCAACCCATTTCAGTAAATCACAACACATAACAATAACGTAAGTATCACAATTACTAATTAATATTTAGTAAGAATTGATCACAGATTTTCAATTTTTCCCACGGCTTGGCCATAGGGCTGGTCCCCCGCAGCCAAGTCACAGTCCATGCCACAGGGGCCAAGAAATTAAATTTTAATTTTAAATTAAAAACTAAAATTAAAATTTAGCAATACATCATACAAATTAAAATTAAACCTAAATACTACAGGTCAGAGAAATACCTGGAGCTCGGCGCGCCAACGCTCACAAACATCAACGTGACCCACAGTCACAGATGCTCAGAAACGCCCGCCTACACGACCAACTCCATCATGACCTCTACGCTCATAGACGCTCAGAAATGCCAACAAACTCCAACAAAGTTCGAAAAAATTACAAAATCGATGTGTGGTTTATATATAAATCAACTTTCGACCGAAATATAGTTCGGCCGAACTATTTTTTGACCGAAAGATAGTTTGGCGGAAAGATTGATCGACCGAACTATGTTTCGGCCGAAAACATATTGTCGGATGGAAAATATTCGTCTGAATAAATTATTACATGCAAATCGAGGGTGTCGTTACTGCACTGTTTGATTTGATGTTTCACTTTTCGACCGACAAATAGTTCGGCCAAAAACTAATATTAGTTCGGCCGAAAAAATGTTTTTCGAAATTTTGGAGATCCGATTGTCACAAAAGTGTTACCCATATCCGTGATTTCACCCCAACACTTAGTGAGGCAACACTCACAATCTTCTTGTTGAATGAGGATATATTACATCATAATAAAGGACTCCATTCTAGTTAGGCGATTACAACAAACAACAGGAAAATAGGATCTACATTAAACACTAGTAGAGTTAGTCTAGGTAACTATGTAGTACTCCATTATTTGCAAGTCTCCCCCTTAATGGAGAATGGATTGACTTCTACACCGAACATCTCCCTAAACATCTCAAACTTAATATTTCCAAGAGGCTTAGTGAAAATATCAACAACATTTTCACAAGTATTACAATACATAAGAGTTATTTCATTTGACTGCAACTTTTCTCTAACAAAATGAAACTGAGCATCAACATGCTTTATCCTTGCATGATAAATCAGATTATTCACCAGTTTGATTGAACTTTGATTATCACATTTGATCATTATAAGTTCCTTTTGTTCTTCTCCAACATCTTGAAGAAGTATTCTCAACCAAATAGCTTCACAAGATGCTGCTGACAAGGATTTATATTCTACTTCAGTAGAAGACAAAGATATAATAGGATGATTTTTACTTCTCCATGAAACAATCCTAGATCCAATGCCAAACGCATATCCAGTGGTTGATCTTCGATCATCTGGATTACCAGCCCAATCAAAATCTGAGTAACCTGTCAACTCAACATCAGATGCATCAATATATTTAATACCATAATCAAGTGTTCCTTTTAGATACCTGAGTACCGCCTTTGCTGCATTCCAATGGCTTTCATGAGGTTTCGCCATGAAATGACTTAACACACTCACAGAATATGCAATATCAGGTCTGGTCTTAGCACTCTGGCCACCCCCATGCCAAGCCATGATATCACCAAGGAGTTCTCACAGTTCTCAAGAGTTCTTCCTCTGTTCCATCTTCTGCTCAGGTTCTACTCTCTGTGCATTTTCAGAGGTCTCCCTCTCTGTTTTGGCCTCGACGAGTTTTATCAAATGCTCGTCCAGCATCAATCTTGTGTCCTTATGGTCATACTCCTCTAGAGAGCTTTGTGCATCTCTCTTACGAGCTTGTTCTCTCTCATATATTCCCCTCACTCCTTGTTGTCTACTCATGTATAACTATCACCTTCCTTCTGTCAGAAGGAAGCTCAGGTCCACCTAGTCTACCAGACCCTGGGGTACTTTGGGCTGACTTCCTACAGCTAGACCATGCCCCCATTAAAGGGGGTAGTTGGTAATTCAACCACCGGTCCTTTCTTCATTAACCGCTTTCCCTCCTCTATTGATATCATGGCCAATACTTTCAAGGATTCACCCCCACAGTCAGTTATTGGAAACTCAAACAATAATACATTTACATTGTCCTCATTCCTTAGCATGGTAATTCCTATTTTATGATTAATTACAAATTGGGGGAAACATGGTGTTACAATTCCCTCCCCCTTAAAGGAACACTGTCCTTAATGTTCTTTCTCAAAAACATTTGTCATGCCTTTCTCATTCAGTTGTTTCAGAAATCTCGATCCTTCTTTCTCGGTTAGTTTCTTTCTTAGACCCTTAGTCTTGGTCACCTACTTTCAATAATTCTTGGACAGCAAGCATGTTAATCATAGTCTTATGAAAAAACGTTGCATAAAAATTTCTAGGAAAATTTTCATAATCTTAGCACAATACTTATCTGTGTAGTTTTTGGATCTGTATCCACATGGTTGTTTCGTTATCCAGGTTCATCACTTTCCTTGACATATCCATTGGGTGAATTATTCCAATTCAATAGTTCACAAGAGCTAGCATGGTTTCATCTTCCTTGTGGTCACTCACCCTCCAGGCCCAGGCTCAGGCATCCCCTTCACTACTATACAGTCCCTCAGGCGATCCATCTTTCCCTGCCAAGTTTTTCTCACACAGAAAAAAATTTAGAGACTCCATCGAGTCTTATAGTCGAGGAATCCCTTAGACTTGCTCTGTCGAGGCATCCCTCTGGCTTGTGTTACCTCAACACAATAATTTTCAAGCGATCATGGCTTATCACAAGTTTCATGGCTCAGTAGTGTTGGTCACTATAATTGCTTAATTGATTTCAAACAACCAAGTGAAACATAAATTATCAACCCAGGGAAGTCTTTTATTTCAAATATAGCCACGCACTATATATGCTCAATTCCAAAAGCAACTTAGTGTTGTAGTAAAGAAACTAATATTAATCTCACTTGTTCAAATAAACTGAAGTTCTGTATTAAATCACAAGAAAGTAACTTCCCTATTGCAAAACTTCAAAGATCAATTTAAGAATCCTGGATTACATTTAAAATAACACTTGCAATGGGAAAGAATAACTTTTCTGCAATCAAAGAACATGACCCTTACTCTCAACAGAGACTTCAACATTAACACTCTTTCATGAAAACACAATGCAGAAAACAATTAACTCTATCTAACAGAAAACAAAGCCACCGAGTTCCTTTCTTTCTAAGCAGGAGCCTTGAGCCTTACTTCTGTCTTAGCACACTTGTGAGGTTGAGGTTTACAGAGAACAAAGCAATTTATCCCTTCCTTTCTGAGCAGAGATCCCTAGCCCAGTTTCTGGCTAATACTAATGAGAATTCCCAGAGGACAGGATGTTTTGGTTCTTTCCTTTCTGAGTAGAAACCCTTAACCCAATCCCTGGTTAACACACTTACAGAGGCAAAGGAAATCTACAGAAGACAAGGTATGGTGATTCCTTCCTGTCTGAGTAGGAACCCTTTAACCAAATCTCTGGCTAGCACACTTGCTGAAGGAAATGAAATCTACAGAAGTCAAGGTAATTGGATTCCTTCCTGTCTGAGCAGGAACCTTTAACCGAACCTCTGGCTAGCACACTTGCTGAAGGAAATGAAATCTACAGAAGTCAAGGTAATTGGATTCCTTCCTGTCTGAGCAGGAACCTTTAACCGAACCTCTGGCTAGCACACTTGCAGCAGTAAACGAATCCTACAGAGGATATGATGTTCTGGTTCATTTTTGTCTGAGCAGGAACCCTTGATCAAATCTCTGCTAGCATAAAATCATCACACAAGATTGCTGATAAAAAGAATTGCAAATTCCATTCAATAAACTAAGACAGAGTCAGTAGTGTTTCAGCAAAGCGAAATCCATTAAACAGTGTTTCAGCAAACGACAGTTAAACAAAGCATAAACATAAATTATACTAACACACGTCTAACTAATGGGTGAATCTTGTGATGAAGGTGGGCCCTCCCTTCTCACAAGATTCCCCTGAAACGGGAAAGCTTAGAGACGAATAATCAAAGCAGTCTTATATTCATCTGTCGAAATATCACATTACAAATTGAAAGAATAGAACACGTCCCGCTTCTCTGGAGTTACTTCAATATCAAAACTTGGATCCCTCGAATGGTGAATTCCTCTGATTTAAAGAGGAAATCCCTTCGATACAATAATTACAATACATATCTGAATCCTATCCTAGATCGGATCTTCTTTCTAAATCAGCATAGGATGTCCTGGTTTCATGCAACCGAATTCTATTACAGGAACTGAATGAGGTATTGCTGTTATGGCTGGTGTAACAGCTTATTCTCATTGTTGCTGATGCTAATTCAGCATCGCAATTCGCGGGCTATTTCAGCCACGTGAATTGCGCTCTGACTGTGTTGACTGCTGACTGTGGTGGCTTCCTTGTGTTTCAGCATCGTCGATTCTGGCCGTTTCTTCTGTGTTTCAGCATCTGCAACTCTGAACTGTATAATAACTCCGTGTGTCAGCATCTTATGACCTCGGACTGTGTAGCAGCTCCGTGTTTCAGCATCTGCGACCTCGGACTATGTAGAAGCTCCGTGTTTCAGCATATGCGACCTTGGACTGTGTAGCAGCTCCGTGTTTCAGCATCGGTTCTGTGTTTCAGCAATAGGCCTTGAATGCAAATCTGCAGTTTTGGACACTTGTGCATTTTTAATCAATGGTTAAGTACAAAAGTGATGTAAAATATTATGCAAAGCAGTTTAAGCATATAGTAATGAGAGAGGACGTTGTATACCTTGGAATGATCAGATGGAGTGGTATTATGAGTCTAAATACAAGTGATGAAGGGTATAATAATGGCAAAAAGTATAGGCAAAAAGGTGCATAGTGTGGTCCTAACATCCCCCCCAACTAAAGGTGTTGCATGTCCCCAGGAAACTCACTCTGAATCATAGTCTTGATACCGACTCTGATCGTGTAAATTACTCAAGCTATAGCTCCGAGCGGTACTGTCTGTTGGTATTTTGAACCCTTGCACTTCCTGCAATCTTTTCCACGCTGTTGTTTCTGCCTTTTTAGGCAGTTTATAACTGACTTGATATGTTTCTATTGGCAGCCAGAGGAGGGGGAAGTAAAATTTGTACCCTATCCAGTTTTCAGCACAATGTCGAACACACTGGATGTAGCTGGGTACCCTTGAAATTGCTGCTTCTAAGTTGGCTGGACCAAAAGGATTGTGTTGTTGTCTTTTCTTTGTGGATTGCTGCCAAAACAGGTTGTTGACCTGGAGGGAAGGAATCTCTGTGGCACTGATACTGTGTTGAAATTCTTGGAGCACTACTGACTGTAGCTGTTGGACATGCTCAGTCACCCCTGGTTGCTTTAATACTTCATAATATTCTGAAATGAATCTGGCTGCCCTCTCTGGTTCTGGTCTAATCCAGAGGAGTTTATTGTCCTCATTGTGCTTGGCAGCCAAAAAGTCGCTCTTCCATAAAATTTGGTTATGAAGAAAAGAAGTGAATGCTCGAAGTTGGACATCTCCAACAAGAGGATTTATATTGAGCAGTCTGTTTTCGGGAATAGCCTCATTATGGAAGTATGCTTCACATAAGAGGTGTTGATCCCTGGTAGAGGCAACTAGGAAGGTCTTGACAAAATCTATTGGTTCTATTACTTCATGGGATTTTCCTTCTATAATTGCTTTAATTTGGAACCATGTGAGTCTCTCCAAGAGAAATAAAGAATAGTTACAAGATGGTTTCCTTGTGGCCATTAATGTATGCATCAGATCAAAGATCAGGACCAATCTACCTTTTAAATCTCTTTTCTTCTTCTTGAGTTCTCGAACTTCCTGGCGTGTCAGGTCCAATGCTTCCCAATTTGAGAAGGTGTGATTCATCCAGGTTTTCCTGTGTACTTGCAGATGTTGGGCCTGTGTCTCAGCATACTCCTTCTTCCACTTTTCTATCTCTGCATGCTCATCCCACGGCCGAGTTTGTGTTTCAGCGTTGGCAGTAGTGGGATTAGGCAAGGTTTGGGTAGATTGTTCCTTGGAAGTGGAGAGATTGACCTGATTGGGAGGTGCAAATTCCTCCATGGTCATTGTTTGCACAGCCTTGTTGACAACTGTAGGGGCTTCCTTCTTAAGCCTGAAAAGGCCTGCTGGTTCTTGTGTTTCAGCAGGTTCAGTCTTGACTTTGCTAGGGCCTGCTGGTTCTTGTGTTGCAGCAGGTTCAGTCTTGACTTTGCTAGGGCCTGCTGGTTCTTGTGTTGCAGCAGGTGCAGTGTTGTCTTCAAAAGGGGAAGGAGGAGGGACTGCTCCTGGTACTAGAACTTGAACCACCTTATACCTGGCCTGAAAGTAAATATCTCCACACTGGAAGCACATATATTCTTTGCATGTGCTTTCTGTAGTTTGTTCTGCCAGGGTTGCAATGCGGCTTAAGGTGTACGAAGTGAGTTCTTTTTCATATGCTTCTTTGGCTCTGGCCAGTTCCTGCTTATATGCATCCAGTTTTGATTTTAAAAACTCGTTTTCTTCCAAGACATCTGCCATTGTTGGTTTGAATTTAGAGATGATTGGTTCTTGTGGTACAGTCATCATCTCCTTAGCTGGTTCTTGTGGAATAGCTACAGGAATGGCAACTGATGCTTGTGTTTCAGCCTCTTGGTAGAAGAAGAGTAGTGTTTCAGCACCCTCAACCTCTGATGCCTGTATATCAATTTCAATATCAGTGGGTGGTTCTTGTGTTTCAGCCACTGAATGGGTGGCTGGTTTTTCTACCATTTTGCTTGAAGAGGGTAGTTGTGCAGCATTCTGGGTCTATGACTCCCGAAATTCAATTTCAATATCAGTGACTGGTTCTTGTGTTTCAGCCACTGAATGGGTAGCTGGCTGTGTTTCAACTACTTTATTGGAAACAAATGATGTCTGGGCATCTGATTCCTGTAACTCAATTTCAATGTCAGCGGCTGGTTCTTGTG
Organism: Picea glauca; assembly: GCA_000966675.3. Taxonomy (NCBI): domain Eukaryota; kingdom Viridiplantae; phylum Streptophyta; class Pinopsida; order Pinales; family Pinaceae; genus Picea; species Picea glauca. The sequence goes on along the minus strand of JZKD02S2077922.1, from coordinate 1,209,487 downwards.
TTTCAGCCGTGGCTGGTTCTTGTGTTTCAGCCATGGCTGGTTCTTGTGTTTCAGCCACTGAGTGGGTAACTGGTTCTTGTGTTTCAGCTACCTTGTGTGAGACAGATGGTGTTACAGTGTCCGGGGCGTCTGGTTCTTGTGTTGCAGCACTCGTGGTTCGAAGAGGCAAAGATCCCGAGGTTTGGGAAGTTGAAGGTGTACGGCGTATCAGCCGAATAGGTGGGGTGTCTAGGGTAGTGGTCATAAAAGGTTGCCTCATTGAGGCTCTTGTCCACTTTTTTCACAAGAAGGGTGAAAAGGGGGTAGTTTGTTTTCGTTTTTGTGGAGGTCTTCTCTGTCTGATAGGGCGGGGAACATTTTCTGGTTCAGAATCATCACTGAGAATTTGAAGGGAGGGAGTGGATGACTCTGGTAGAGTATGTGGTGAACTAGGTGGGGTAGGAAAAATGACTAGACTGGTTGGTTCTGTGGGCGGTATATGGGGTACTTCGGGGACGTCTGGGGGGTTTTGCTGTTGCTGCTCCTGGGAAATTTCAGCAACTGGTTGAGGGTTTATCGGTGGGTTATTTACTGGGGGGTTTTGTTGGGAAAAAACCCTTTGAATGAGTAATTGGACAAGACTATGGTGGGTGAGTGACAGGGTTGGATCTTTTTCCTTTCGACAGTACGGTACCATATTTTTCAAACATCCCAGTAAATAGTAAGGGATATTGACCCATCTGTTATGCCTTAAATGAGAAAGCAGAAGGAGTTCATGCTGATACACTACCTAATATCGTCCTTCGCAGGTCAGGTAACGCTTGATAAATCTTGCAACCCCCGGTCATGGAGGTGGTAGTGAACTGAGTTGAACGCCTCTGCCCTTCAATATAATTCTTTCCTCAGGCAGGAAGAAGTTCTGCTGGACATCCCTGATAATATGCTTTCGACTGAATATTCGAGTGTCGTCGGTTGGGAGGCCTGATACCTCTGCTACGTCTTCCTCTGTTACTGATATTCGAACCCTGTTGACGACAGAATGGTCCTCCTACAGATTCATGGCAAATTGCAGGACCTGCTGTTCATTATACCACTGGAGTCTGCAGAAGTAATTAAGCCACCCTGCCTGTTCGAAGATTTGATATGCTGCTGGATAGCGTTCGAGCAACGTTGTGGTGGCGAGCTCATTCCTTATGGTAGATACTCCCATGGCTACTAGCTTAGTAAAGTACAGCGTCGAGAGTTTGTGTATCAGCTTCTGGGCAGAGTGAATTTCCGAGGGACTACATGCAGGAATAGTGATGAAATGCGCGGAAAGGTGGTGAACTGGGATGACGGCGGTGAGATCGGGTGAAATGATGGTATCACAGATTTGAGGTGTACTTCCCCTCCCGTCAAGTGTGGTTGGTACTGATTGTACTTGAATGGTCATAATGACGCAGAATCTTTCTCATTAACTATAGCTTAACTGAATTACATAAAATTTACATACCTCGCCTTACCATTTGATTCGTTCTGCCAACTAGATATCATGCCTGTTCATGGTGATGCTGTTTAGGAGGTCGAACTAAAATCTGAGGGCATAAAAGCTTGGTGGCGGATGATGGTGAGAGACTGGTGTTTCAGCAACAGAGAAGGATGGGACAATTGTTGTAGATGAAGAACTGCTGATGACTGGTGTTTCAGTATCGGAAGAGAGTCAAAAGTGCTGAACGATAGTGTTTCAGCATCGAGAAGAAGTCGAACATGTTGAAGTGGTGTTTCAGCATCATGAAAAAAAGGTCAAACATGCTGAACAATGGTGTTTCAGCATTGTGAAAAAGAATGATCAAGACGTGCTGAACAATAGTGTTTCAGCATCGTGAGAAAGAATGATGAAGGGTTGCTGACAGTGGTGTTTCAGCAATGGAAAAAGACAAAACAATTGCTGGACAGAATTGTTTCGTAAATGATGGAGGGTGAGAAAATGATGGACTGTAGTGTTCTGGGAGTGGGAAGAAGAAAAGTGCTGAAGAGTGGTGTTTCAGCAATGGGGAAGAAGTCAACAGTGCTGAGCAATGGTGTTGCAGCATTGGAAGGGGAAAGACGAAATAATTGATGGACGAAATTGTTTCGTCAGTGAAGAATGAAATAAGAAGGTTGTCGGGACGAAAGGTGTGAGTTTGGTGTTTCAGAAATGGGGAAGGAGGGCGGGTTTCAGACAGTGGTGTTCCGACAGCAGAGAAAAGTAGAAAATGGAGAAGGGTTGACCAGTGGTGTTTCGACAGCAGAGAAAAGTAGAAAGTGGGAAATGGTGGTTATTCGGCCTCAAAGGCCAGTCAAGACAGTTGACCAGTGGTGTCTTAGCAGCATGAAGGTCATCAGTGCTGAACGACAGTGTTTCAGCATTGTGAAAGTGAACAGTGCTGAACAGCGGTGTTTCAGCATCGTGAAGGATCGTCTTTCTGAAATGGAATCGTCCTCTTCTGGTTGCTGTGCTTTGATCGGGAATCTGCAAAACATCTGTAGCATGGTATTTCTTTGACAGGGATTATTAGAAAAAGCGAAATATAATCTAATCTAATACTAAAGAAAATCAATCTTGAAAGAATTAATTGTTATTAGGGGTAGAAACCCCCTCAATGAAGAGAAAATGAGCGTCTGCCATGCATGTGGCCTTAAAATCTTCTTTAGAAATAGGTTTCTGGTACAGACGGAGCCGATGACCATTTACAAGTAACGGTGTTCTAGAGTCATCGATTGTAAGGAGACTTACTGTTCCATTAGGGAAAACTATGTCGACTTTGTAAGGTCCTAACCATCTTGTGCGCAGTTTCCCTTGAAATTCTTTGAACCGGGAATCATACAGTAGAGCCCAATTACCTTTTTGGAACTGCTTGTTCTTGATATTTTTGTCATGCCATTGTGATCTTTCTTGTTGAATTACAGTTGTTTGTTGTATGGCATCTAGTCTTTTCTCGTCCAGTTCATTAAGCTGCTGCAGCCTGGATATCTGTGCATCGGTTAGATCAAGGTTGGCAGCTAAAGCAGTCCTTAAGGTTTTTATCTCAAATTCCACAGGAAAGACAACACTTTTTCCATAGACTAATTCATAGGGAGAAAATCCTGTAGTAATTCTCCAGGTAGTTCTGTAGGCCCATAGTGCTTCAAGGAGTCTGTAGGACCAATCCTTTCTACTTTCCTTCACTGTTTTTGTGAGAATGGCTTCTATTACTTTGTTTGTGCTTCCCACCTGTCCATTGGCTTGGGGGTGGTATGTTGTAGTCATTCTCTGCTGAATATGATATTTCTGAAGGGTGGCTTTGAACCCATGAGAAGAGAAAGGAGGTCCTCCATCTGTAAC
>JZKD02S2077922.1:1185699-1201882 GCA_000966675.3 Picea glauca | reverse complement strand
AACCCAGGGAAGTCTTTTATTTCAAAGATAGCCACGCACTATATATGCTCAATTCCAAAAGCAGCTTAGTGTTGTAGTAAAGAAACTAATACTAATCTCACTTGTTCAAATAAACCGAAGTTCTGTATTAAATCACAAGAAAGTAACTTCCCTATTGCAAAACTTCAAAGATCAATTTAAGAATCCTGGATTACATTTAAAATAACACTTGCAATGGGAAAGAATAACTATTCTACAATAAGAGAACAGGAACCTTACTCTTAACAGAGACTTCAACATTAACACTCTTTCATGAAAACACAATGCAGAAAACAATTAACTCTATCTAACAGAAAACAAAGCCACCGAGTTCCTTTCTTTCTAAGCAAGAGCCTTGAGCCTTACTTCTGTCTTAGCACACTTGTGAGGTTGAGGTTTACAGAGAACAGAGCAGTTGATCCCTTCCTTTCTGAGCAGAGATCCCTAGCCCAATTTCTGGCTAATACTAATGAGAATTCCCAGAGGACATGATGTTTTGGTTCTTTCCTTTCTGAGTAGAAACCCTTAACCCAGTCCCTGGTTAACACACTTACAGAGGCAAAGGAAATCTACAGAAGACAAGGTATCGTGATTCCTTCCTATCTGAGTAGGAACCCTTTAACCAAATCGCTGGCTAGCACACTTGCTAAAGGAAATGAAATCTACAGAAGTCAAGGTAATTGGATTCCTTCCTGTCTGAGCAGGAACCTTTAACCGAACCTATGGCTAGCACACTTGCTGAAGGAAATGAAATCTACAGAAGTCAAGGTAATTGGATTCCTTCCTATCTGAGCAGGAACCTTTAACCGAACCTCTGGCTAGCACACTTGCAGCAGTAAACGAATCCTACAGAGGATATGATGTTCTGGTTCCTTTTTGTCTGAGCAGGAACCCTTGATCAAATCTCTACTAGCATAAAATCATCACACAAGATTGCTGATAAAAAGAATTGCAAATTCCATTCAATAAACTAAGACAGAGTCAGTAGTGTTTCAGCAAAGTGAAATCCATTAAACAATGTTTCAGCAAACGACAGTTAAACAAAGCATAAACAGAAATTATACTAACACACGTCTAACTAATGGGTGAATCTTGTGATGAAGGTGGGCCCTCCCTTCTCACAAGATTCCCCTGAAACGGGAAAGCTTAGAGACAAATAATCAAAGCAGTCTTATATTCATCTGTTGAAATATCACATTACAAATTGAAAGAATAGAACATGTCCCGCTTCTCTGGAGTTACTTCAATATCAAAACTTGGATCCCTCGAATGGTGAATTCCTCTGATTTAAAGAGGAAATCCCTTCGATACAATCATTACAATACATATATGAATCCTATCCTAGATCGGATCTTCTTTCTAAATCAACATAGGATGTCCTGGTTTCACGCAACCGAATGCTATTACAGGAACTGAACGAGGTATTGTTGTTACGGCTGGTGTAACAGCTTCTTCTCATTGTTGTTGATGCTAATTCAGCATCGCAATTCGCAGGCTGTTTCAACCACGTGAATTTCGCTCTGACTGTGTTGACTGCTGACTGTGGCGGCTTCCTTGTGTTTCAGCATTGTCGGTTCTGGCCATTTCTTCTGTGTTTCAGCATCTGCAACTCTGAACTGTATAATAACTCTGTGTTTCAGCATCTTACGACCTCGGACTGTGTAGCAGCTCCGTGTTTCATCATCTGCGACCTCGGACTGTGTAGCAACTCCGTGTTTCAGCATCTGCGACCTCGGACTGTGTAGCAGCTCCGTGTTTCATCATCGGTTCTGTGTTTCAGCAATAGGCCTTGAATGCAAATCTGCAGTTTTGGACACTTGTGCATTTTTAATCAATGGTTAATTACAAAAGTGATGTAAAATATTAGCAAAGCAGTTTAAGCATATAGTAATGAGAGAGGATGTTGTATACCTTGGAATGATCAGATGGAGTGGTATTATGAGTCTAAATACAAGTGATGAAGGGTATAATAATGGCAAAAAGTATAGGCAAAAAGGTGCATAGTGTGGTCCTAACAAGTAGTAGCCATGTTTATCATCTTCATCTTTGACAGCCTCCATCTGTGCTTTCTGGATAGATCTTTTCTTCTATCCTATATCACAAGTATACAATATTCATGAGACATAATTATAAATTTTAACTTTTGGAATTTTATTGCAAAACCGTCACCCACAGATTTTCCAATCTCTTCATTTATTTTTTTCGATATGTTCCGTACAGAATCAGATTCAAAATTATGGGACTTTCTTCCCCACAACATTTAGCTCAGCAAGAAATCGGTCTTCCTTATGGGCTTACAACATTTCCATATCCAAGACTCTTTCTTCCTACAGTTTCAACTTCAATCAGCCAAACAAATTGTTAGATTTTTTGTGCATATACATTTTTATTGCACCTGTACAACATCGTCACAATAATTTCAAAATTTGCGCATACTAATAATCAAATTCACTTCCTCAAAAAATAAATACCATTCCTTGCAATTTGGCTCATCAGGAAATCGATCTTCTTTATGGCTTACAACAATGCCATATCCAAGACCCTTTCCTCCATGCAATTCATCCTTTACACAACCGAACAAATTGTTAGTTTTTTCATGCACATTACCTTTTTTGAAAATAAAGTATAATAATAGTCCCAGTCATTTCATCTATTCAAGGATACATCATCCCTTACCTATGCATCATTCCAGCCTACCAAAATTTCAAAATCTGATTCAGATATCAATTGATTTTTAATGAATGCACCAACATTTGTGGCCACATTCATACCCAATGCATCCTTGCATTGATTTCAAGTTTGTCACACTTTATGATAGGTTCTTGGCCATGGTGTGTTGGAATTTAACCAACCTCTTCACCACATGGCCTATTCATTTTCATTCACTCTTACAACAGGACCATGCTTCCTGCTATAGGCCTATCATGACCCCAAATCAGTATACCTGAACTCAAAGTTTCACATGAATGCTTTTAAGAACTCCTTGATTGGTCAATCTATTCATGACATATCATTTCATGAATTCTCCTAAGGGTTACAAACAATGTTTACTACCAGAGATTCATACCTCCATTATTCAGGTTCTCCTTCCTAAATCATACCTTACTTGGGTATCCAAGACATACAACTGCCTTTCAAAAGTTCATGCATAATACTAAGACAATAAAATATTTCATAAGGGGTTCTTACCAAATCCGTTCATACCTTGTGCCACATAGGCACGAATATCTTTACATCGGTTCTTGGCTGCTATCACCCTCTTTCTGATTTTTACCTTATCAACAGTGCTTTATGGGGACTTTTACAACCCTGTCAACAATCTTTCACCCATAGCCTTCTCCTAATCACTCTCTGTTTGAGGTTGCCCATCATTGGCGAATGTCTTCCTCAATAGATCCAATTCAACAACATGCATCATCATAGACACAATTTCATTAGTCATAATATTGAACCAAATGCATGTATCTTAACCTTTGAATTCATAAACATGTTCAAATGTTTCCACAATTGCAACACAAACAAAGTTCGATTGTATCTACGACAATACAATCCTTATTACTTATGGTGTCAAGACCTTTTTATTTATTTTATTTTATTTTATTATATGTATATTTATTGGTGTATCAACTATCTCATCCAAGGGAAAACATAATACTCAGCGAGGAAAGAATTGAGGACTCTCCCCTTCTTCCAACTCCTTATACACTACCAGGGACTTTTCAGCCTAGTTGAGTTATCTCTAAGGCCTCGCTGCCTTTTCTTGATCACGACTTCAACCAAACCTAATCAGTTAAACATACTCATTTATTCATTTAATCATACTCAGGGGTTTTACTTGCCTTTTACCAACTTACTCCCTGTTGGGATCCCCCTGCTCCTTTCCTTGAGCATCCTTGGTTAGGCCTCACCCTAACCTTTTGGATACAACAACATGCTTTAATACCAAGCTTTTTGTTCATAGTGGATCATGAACCTGAGCATCCTGCACATTACCATTCGGTTATTAGAATGGTCAACATTTAGTTGCTAATATTCCACTTACACATTTATTTTAAAATGTAATCCATGATTCTTATAAGCTTATAGCCCCTTGCTTAATTCTTAACAGTCATCAAGGTTGTGACTCTGTTCTTTTGACAGAGTCCTTACACAGATTCTTCACAGGGAACTCCTTCAGCATGCAACTTCCTTATTGTACGTCCATCGCTATCTGTGAAGGACTTAGCCTTGACTTAACTTTAGTTGTTTACCAAATATTCCCCTTAAGGAATATAAACATGCATCTTTGTTAACTTACATCTATGATGTACTCAACCATTTTCATAATCCTAAGCCTGCATTTAGCAGTCATAGGTATATTTTACATCCCACATGCATCTTTACTTTAAGATCAGTCAATTCAGAATCGTTCACAATCCTTCTCATGTGATGCTCAAAGGCGTAATAATTTGCCTCTTACCATGATAAACAGAGCACCTTTACTCTTGTATTCTTTCATCTATTTATGCTAGCATTTCCTGAGGAAATGGAATACATTCCCCTCAGGCTATTAATTGGAACAGAACTTTCATGACTCCCCAGAATGGAGTCAGCTATGCATCCATAGTATTCACTCAATCTTGGCAAGTGAAATGCTCGCCTTACATTTCACTCATCAGGGAAATCATATTGGGCTTTTAGTATACTTATACTCTTACATCATGCATGTGCATCACTTGCACATTTAATATCATTTGTACCTAACTGGTATTAATATCAGGCTTCATATCAAAAAGCTTCATAATGCATTAGATCCATGCACTCAAGCATACACACACAACTAAGTATTCATCATACTAGCTTAGTTTTATCCTTAGCATTCTTTTAGTTAGAGTTTACAGTCACTTACATGACTAATCTCACAGTCATAACTCATATTAACATTTCCTTCTCTTATGGAAATAACCACCCAGGGTCACTTTCCTTTTTATATTATAACATCTACCGAGAAAAATTCTTGCGTCAACCTCCATGGAACATTTCCCAACTTATAAATACATTATGGGCAATTCTAACCATGCCCAAGGTAACAAAGTCAGCCAAACTAGCTTCCAATTATATCTATATAGCTACCATCCACCATTGGATGTCAATATGACCCATTGGGATTCTAGAAGTGCCCCAACACTCCCTTTACCACATTCAAGATCAACATTTAGTGAGCCATTTTATCTTATCTTTAGCAATAATGTATAATACCATTTGGATGACTTACCAAGTATCCTAGTTCAGAAATCCAGAGTATCTTTAGGTTAAGATCGATCTTGACCATTATATCTAGAGTTTTTCCTTCTGCTTAGCATAGTCAGGGATAGAGGCCATCATCCTCCTCCCACAAGAACTCTGGCAGATTAGTTTTCCTATCCATCAAGAAAGGGAGGCTGCTATGATTTCTCACTGAATCACTCTATAATTCTACAGCTCTGTTTATCAGCTTGATTAGAAAAACCCTGTCAGCAATTCCTGTACCCAGAAACAAAATTTGTTTCTCAGTCCACTTGAAACCCGAGAGTTGCGCATGCTCTCCCTTTTCAGGAAATGGTCACCAGACTCATTCCTCTGTTTATGAGGGTTTATACACTTACACTAGATTTTAACCCTTCATCAAAGTAATAATCATTACTACTATGAAACCTTTCCATCCATTCACATTTCTATTTTAGTTTAAAGATTAGTGTCCTTTAGCATAATCCCACTCCTATAGGATTGACTATCATTTCCCAAAGGAATGATATGCTTCCTTAAAGTACTTCAATAATATTTTCATATGACTCGTGCATGAACCCAAGCAGGCCAAGTGTTGTAACCATGCTCTGATACCATTTTGTCACACACCCACTACGGAAAAATAAAAATTTTGCCTTTTCTCGAGGGACAGTATCCCCGAATTCCTATGGGGGCCTAGTGCAGGCTAGATCTTCCCTTATCCTCCTCCATGTGACCACTACTCGTTCTATCCAAAGGGTGCCTTATGCATTTCACGATTTCAGGGGTATTGCATTCAAGCCACCCTTGATTCCTTGTTTTTCAAAAACCTGAAATGGGCTTAACGAGCTCTAGATCCTCCTTAGGCCTCCATCCATGTGGCCATTTTCCATGACCACACTCTAACACCAAAAGGTGCTACCAGAGATCACGTTTCGGGATTCCTGTTGCAAGGAACCTCGGTTCCCCAATCCTTGAAACCCAAAACCCAAGGTTACAATTGTTCTCGGCTCTTTTATTCACACAACCCTCTGGCTAGAGCCTGGGGCCAACCCCTGGACATGCATCGCGATCCCCGTGTTTCAGTGAATTTGCAAACAACACTCCACCATTTCCCCAAACTTCTGATCTACAAGGGCCCGACGACCAGATCCTATGGTCCATATCTCCTTGCAAATCAACGACCCTAATCAAATCCCGACTTTCTCCTTTTCGAGATTTTTGAGTAGTCTTCACCTCCCAACTCCTGATTTCGAATCCCGAAATGGTTTGGCCATCAGATCCAATGACTCCTGTTCCTCTGCAAATCAACGGCCAAGATTAAAATTGACGATTTTATTTCGAGGTTTTGGGGAAGTCTTCACTCTTGTTTCCCCGGTGACCAAAACCCCGGTGGTTTCTGGATCTTCACCACCTGTCCTCTACAATGGAAGGCATGATTTCCTCTTCGAAGAGTTTGGGATTTCGTGACTCGCACGTAAGTTTCTTTCCTTCGAACCACTGACTCCCGAAATGTCAAAATCTCCCTCTGGACGATCGACAGTCCAGACCACTCTTGGGTCAACGACCACGATCCCTTCGCTATTTCGTGTATCATGAGTTGGTGTAGTCTTGCCCTTTGACCACTCCCAATCGTGAGTCAATGAAATTCTTCTCGACTTCCATGTGTCCCTCCTTTTGTTCCTCCACCGACTGACATGTGTCCAGCTTGATATCTAAGGGTCTAACTTCCAGTCGATATTTCACGTATCGCACGTCCAAATGGATATATACCTCTGTTTCCTCGAACGTCGAAACGTTGAAACCCTCCTTTGGGCACGAAGCGTTAAGGTCATTGTTTCTTCTGTAGATTTGACAATTGTTCGTCCTCATCTTTGTGTTCCTCCAATATCGATTGTTCTTTCTTGGGAGCCTTTGTTGCCTCCAGTCCTTGAATATTTTCAGTGTCCAAAGGTTTTGAACCTTTGTCCCTTCCTCTGCAATCCAACTTGGTTTAATGAACACTCTACAAGTGCTATCCCTCCTGAGCTTCATCAACTATGAAGGACTTAAGAGCCTTGCGCTCTTCTCCTGGGCTTGACTCTTAGAAGAGTCTTCCGCGCACCCCTTGTGCTCATTCATGAATTCTAGGACTTGAGTGGGTCTCGGTCTCTACTTGCCTCATAGGGAGCCTGTGCATAACTGCACTACCTCTTCTGAGATTAATAGACATCATCCTTTAAGGGATTCAACGGGATTAGGAAGATTGAAATGTGTACATGAAATTGTGTCCATGGTCGATGGACACACAGTTCGTGACTCGTGCTTATGCCACCACAGGACACAAGTATTTACGAGTATAAAACATATCCTAACCTTATGATTTCTTACTGGCCTAATTATACAACCAAGCAGAAATAAAAGGGATACAGTATATCCAGTAAGCATTCATTCACATTCCTGAAAGAATACACCACATAACCAATTCATACACAGTTACAGCTAAATTACACAGGGTAGGAGATCACTTATCTATTACAGGTTGTTGCCAACCAACTAACCATGGGTGTTAATCCTTCCACCCAACCATAGGCTTAGAGGAATTCAATCTTAGCACTATAGATATCCCCATGCCAAGCCATGATATCACCAGGGAGTTCTTACAGTTCTCAAGAGTTCTTCCTCTGTTCCATCTTCTGCTCGGGTTCTATTCTCTGTGCATTTTCAGAGGTCTCCCTCTTTGTTTTGGCCTCGACGAGTTTTATCAGATGCTCGTCCAGCATCAAGCTTGTGGACTCCTAGTCATACTCCTTTGGAGAGATCCACACATCTCTCTTACGAGATTTTGTTGTCTTGTATATGCCCCTCACTCCTTGTTGTTTGCTCATGTATAACTATCACCTTCCTTCTGTCAGAAGGAAGCTCAAGTCCGCCTGGTTTGCTAGACCCTGCGGTACTTTGGGATGACTTCTTGTAGCTAGACCATGCCCCCATTCATGGGGGTAGTTGGTAATTCAACCACCAGTCCTTTCTTCATTAACTTCTTTCTCTCCTCTAGTGATATCATGGCCAGTACTCTCAAGGCTTTACCCCCACAGTCAGTTATTGGCAACTCAAACAATAATACATTTACATTGTCTTCATGCCTTAGCATGGTAATTCCTATTTTATGATTAATTACAAATCGGGGGAAACAGGGTGTTACATTTAACATCTAATTGGTGTAGCTTCCAATGGTACTTTGTAGCTAAAGCAATTAACAATCTGATAGTATTCAATTTAGCTATTGGTGCAAATGTTTCATCATATCAATACCTTATGTTTGTGAATACCCTTTTGCAACCAATCTAGCCTTATATTTGTCTATACTACCATCTCATTTAAACTTGGGTTTGTATATCCATTTGCATCTAATGGGCTTCTTATGTTTAGGCAATTCAGTCAATTCCCAAGTATCATTTTTCATTATAGATTCATATTCTTCCTCCATTGCATTTCACCATTCATCATGTTCATTAGATTCATCAAAAATCATGGGTTCTATGACATTTGAAATGTTACTCATTAGGGCATAGTCTCTATACCTCTCAGGGAGCCGAACTTGTCGTGGATATCTTCTCAACTGATTATTTTCCTCCCCACTTTGTGAAGATTTGTCTTCACCACTGGGTGAGCTCTGACTGCTTGAAGTGTCCATATCACTGTCACTGAGTCCTTCTTGTTGCTGTTGTTGTTGTCACTGTGGTTGTGCCTATTGTTGTGGTGGTTTCTGTTGTGATGGTTGATGCTGCTCTTCTTTAACTCCTTCATCAAGAAGTCTATGCCATTCCTCATGACTATTGTTGTCATGATTTCCTTCTTCCTGCTCATGGAAAAGTACATCTCTACTCGCAAATACTTTGTGAGTAGAAGGATCAAACAATTTGTATGCTTTGAATTAAGAACAATACCATATGAAAATACATTTAATGGCTTTAGCATCCAATTTCTTCCTATTCTCCTTTGGAATATGTGCAAACGCCTTACACCCAAATGCTTTCAAATTATGAACTGCAGGCTTGGAACCATACAAGGCTTCGAAAGGAGTAACATTATCAAGACACCTTGTTAGAATTCTATTCTTTAAATAAACTGAAGTATTTATGGTGTCATCCCAAAATGCATTCGAGAGATTCTTACCTTTCATCATACTGCGTGCACACTCTACAAGAGTTTTGTTTTTCCTTTCAGCAACTTCATTCTACTGTGGAGAGTGAGGTACTGTAAACTACTGTACTATTCCATGATCTTTGCAATATTTGATGAAGTCCCCTGATTTATAATCTCCCCCTTGATCTAAACGAAGGATTTTGATGGATTTTCCTATCTGCTTTTCCACCATGGTTCTGAATTCCTTAAAGTACTAAAAAACATCACTTTTTCTTCTAAGGAAATAAACCCATGTGTATCTCGTGAAATCATCAATAAATAACAGAAAGTAAAATGCACCTCCTAAAGACCTAGTCTGCATAGGCCCGCAAACATCATTATGCACAAGATCTAAAACATCTCTCTTTTTCCTATCAAGATTAGAGGGGAATTCATCCTTGTGCATCTTTCCTAATGCACATCCATCACAAGTAACATTATCATTCTTTAACATGGGAAGTTCTTCAACCATATTCTATTTCTGTAATAACAATAAATCAGGATGATTGATGTGGTCATACCTTTGATGCCAAAGACTCTCTGTTGGCATAGTTGCAGAAGTCATTGCGTGATGTGATTTTCTAGTAACATCAAGTTTGTATAGGCCTCCTACTCTGAATCTCGTTGCAATAGTTTTGAATTGTTCCAACAGATCCTTCACTATGCAATAATTCTTGAAGAATTCAACCTTCAAGTTTTGATCTGTAATGGTCAACATAGAGATCAATTTTTTCTTTATCCCTAGCACATACACCACATTGTGAATGTGACGAACAACACCATTCGGCAATGTCATAGGAATGTCTTTGTATCCCTTGATATGATGAGCATGGTCATATCCAAGATATATGCTAGCTCCATTCTGTGTTTCTTTAAAATTAGTGTACGACAACTTATTACATGCAATATGTACTGATGCTCTGGAATCCACAAACCAGGCATCAATATCATCTGTTTTGGCAGATAAAGCATCATTTGACACAAACAGTGTCAGATACTGTGAATTAAAATTTGGGGGTTCATAAATATCATCACTAGCAATGAATAATATGAGATCGTGATTTGAAGATTTTTCTGCATAATGACCTGAATGTGTTCTAGGTTTATTCCTAACCTCATCACTCTTCTTCTTATGACAATCTTTAATATGATGTCCAAGTCGACCACAATAAAGACAACTCTTTGACTCATTCTTGTTAGATTGCATACCTTGATTCGGCCTTGGATATTGTCTTCTCTGTGATGAACGAGCTCCTTTGCCTCTTTCTACTGATCTCCCTCTCGGGGATCTCTTATTTGACCACAGTGCCAAATATTTATTCTGCGGCTTCAAATTCCCGCAACTCTCTTCCTCTTGCAACAAAATTCCTGTCAATTCTTCAAAAGTAGGAGGTTTATCCCTTGCTCTGAGACCTGTTATGAACATTTGATAATCTTCTAGCATACCATTTAAGGTAATAGTTACAAGATCAATGTTGGAAACTGTTTCCCCTATATTTCCTAGCTTGCCTTTCACCTCTTTAATGCGACCCAAAAATGAACTAACAAATTCATTTCCATCCATCTTAATCCCTAGAAATTTAGTTTTCAGGAACATAATGAGATTCGTATTGATAGTTTCATACAAGGCTTTAACTGTTGTCTACGTTTCAGCAAAAGTTTTAGCTTCTCTAATATGTGGAATTATGTTATATTTAATAGACATATGCAACAATACCTTTGCCTTTTTTTCATGCTTATCCCAGTCTTGGATCTGTGTTGTTGTCGCACCGGCAGCCGCATCAGGTTTTTCTTCGTCTCCCTTTGCAATGGTCCAGACACCATAGCCCTCCATCAGGGTCTGCATTTTGAATTTCGAGTTAATGAAATTCATGCCATCTAATTTTTTGGCTTCGTTGAGGTAGGTGTCTGCCAGCAGATTCGTCGTCGCTGCAAGATATTCTCTACAAGTGAATCACCAATAATATCAAACTTTTGTCAACTATTGAGCAGTCTGTCACTTTGCCAAGAGGGATCAGTTTGATTTGCCAAGAGGAAATCAATTTTCCCAAGAGGGAGAAATATGATTTTCCCTATTGAGGGAACTGGTCTCTCATAGAGAAGACTAATCGACTAGTCCACCAATCTAGTCAATAGAAAAATTAACAAGCATTCGATTTCTCCACTGCTCTCATTTGATTGAAAGGTAGATGTTAAGCTCAAAAAAACATTCCTGCACGTTTCGAGGTCTCTCAAGGAATATTTCCTCGGAGTGAGTGGTGTGGAAATCAACCAAAAGAAATTACCAATCGAATCCGATGCACTGAAATTAAACTTGGTAAGAACCGATAGCACCTCGATCAGCTCCGTGGTTCCCTACACTCGAGTTGCTATCCCAATCATGCCTTGTTGGCACATGGGCATACCCAGGGTTCAACGCTCAAGAGCGCACCAACAAAAACCTAACTACCAGCCCTTTTGGCAACACCTGCAAAGCAGATGAAGTCTCACCTAAGGTAGAGGCAAGGGTGGTTGCAAGATTCAAATGTCTACAACCTTAGCTGGGACACAGATCTGTGATTATAACACCTTACCAAAGCACTTGGCAATGACATTTTATAAGCATTAAACCAATATCTACTTCGCACATAAAACCCTAATTACAAAGCATTGTCGTATTCAACCAGATCTACTATGTTCAAACACTAAGCACATCCACACAAGTCAGATCTAGCATTCATCCACATTATTAACCACATAGCATCAACAGATCTGTCTATCATTCATATATATTAAATCACTTAGCAAGTAAACACATAAACTCATCTATACATCGCACAAAGCATAGCAACACAACATGTACGTGGTTCACCCCCACCCTGGGGCTACATCCACCAACTCTTCTTCTCTTTATTATATTCTGTCAAGCTTCTTACAGGAACCAAGCATCAAACCCTACTATGTATAGGACAGGAGATCTACATGCACTCCGCCAGATCCTCCTTCCCCGAGTAGATCTATGCATAGAGCCTTAAACATTCTATGCACAAAGCACTTACAATTGTTACTTGCACTTAGCACAACTTACAACTCTTAGATCACATAGATCAATCTTTTGCACTTAGCACTCTGGCACACTTCTTACATCGCTAGCACTTAGCATCACATTCCCTCTACTTACATTGCCTAGCTTTCTATTTATACATTAAAAAATAGGCCTAAGCATGGGTAAACCCATGGGTCGGCATTCCCATACCCATTACATAAGCCCAAAACCCAAAAATCCCTAAGAAGGGGCCAAGATCCCATGATATCTGCTTCGACTTGAGCTCTGCCTTTGACATCCTATCAAAGTGCCGAAAAGGGGTCAAAACATAACCCAAGTTCTCCAACTTGATCAAGGGCCAACAAGCCCCCAACACTCACATGTGACTCGTCCCGAGTCACTCTGATCTGGGTAGCTCTGCTTCAAAAGGCTTGAGCTTGGCTCAAGATGCTTCGACTTGTTGTTGTGCCATGACCTCCTATTCAGTGAACTCTTGGATGACTGCTTCGTTGACAGGTCCCTCTAAGCATTGTTCAATTGCAGTGACAACTTGCTCTAGTTCTACTCCTCGACCTTCGATCTCTGCGAATAGTTGGCAAGACTCATCCTATATTGGGTGGAGCCTCTGAGTCACTTCCATGACTTTGCTCTGAATGGTGTGAACCTGTTGTTGGGTAGTGCACTACTCTTGGGATCACTTCATTCTCTCAACAGCGGACAGGGGCTTCAACTATGCCTGTATTGTTTATGCTTGCTGCTTCGCCTTCTGGAGTTGTGACTCCGACGTCTTTGGTTCTTTATTCTCAGTGAGTCGCTCATAAGTTTGGGCACTGTGATCACTTATTTTCTTGCATTCCATGGCAAGGGCCTTTATTCTCTCAACTGTGCTTTAGGCGGTTGCTTCTCTTTGATCCCTCACATCCTACGGGGTGTTGAGCACTGTGTGGAGCTCTAAGTCTGTTATTCTTTGTTGTATTTGTTGGATAGCTTCCACAAGCTGCTCTACTTGATGCATGACTCAGTCTTCTGCCTTTGGCTCTAAGCCTATCACAGAGTGGAGTGCTCTATTGACTTCTTCTTTGACTTCGAGTTGCTCTGCGAGAAACTATTCTTTTTCTTGCTAAGTCTGTGCTTTCTCTTCTTTAAACTTCGTTTGGAGAACAACCTTTTCCTGCTCTACAACTCGGGGTTGTTCTATGAGTACTCCTTGCACTTTCTTCAAGGATTGGGTGTCTTGTTTTGTTTCTTCTTGTGCACGATGAAGGTGGGCTTTGGTCGCATCAGTTAGTCGATGGAGTTGGGATGGCTCATCTCCCAACTCTTGTTATCCCGACGGCAGAGGCACAGTGGACACTACGCGATTGGACTGAAGGGATTGTTGTACCCCTCAGAGTTCAACTTCGATTCTTTCATACATATCCTCCTACTTGGCTTCTTGTTTCTATAAGATTTCCTGCAAGGCATCGTTTACAGCTACAATGATGAATTCGAAGTCATTGACCATGAGCACATTCTTCATCTTCGGTCTGTTTACGCAACTCTTCTTTCTGGAGGAGGGTTTCTGTGGAGAAATCTTTCTTTTCTTGGATGGATCAGTGTCATCAGGGGGGTTCTGTGGTGGTGTCACTTCGCCTTTCTTATATTCTTCTCCCTCCTTTTCTTCTTTGTTCACTTCATCATCACCTTCTTTGCCAGGTGACTCAGATGTGGTCTCTTCTGATGTGTTGCATATTTCCTATACATCTTGCTTCTTTTTCTTCCTACTGCTGCTCCGTGCATTGTATTGTTTATGAGTAACTACCGAATTTCCAATGAGTTCAGGGTCAGACATCTCTGCGGGGTCAGCAGGGATGAGGAGCTTTGCAGGCCAATCCTTAATGATTTCTTCCAGGTCTTCATCTGTGATCTTGTAATAAGACTGAAGCTCTTCTATATTTTCATTAGCGCGCACAGTGAGATAAATGAAGTGCTTGTCCACGCAGAAATTCATGAGATGCCTGAACATGTCCAGAGTGTTCGGTGTCATATGAGGAAAGGACTTGATAGCCCTCTTCAGCTGCAAATAGTACGTATGAAACACTGCGTTCGACTGCCATTGTCTTCCCATGTCGCTTCAGTACCAGAGCTAAGTGAAATTCACAGCAAGTGTCTTGAACGGCCCAATGTCTAGGAAGGTCACACCTTCTGGCATCTCCCATGCAGTAAACACGATAAGGATCAACAACCAGCTAAAGTGGAACTCGTAGCCATGATCCTGAGCTTCACGATAATCGATTTCTAATTGGTTGACCAAGTACTTCGCCTAGTTCATCTGGAGTCCCTCCACACATTTTCCCGCAAGGTCCATGACAAACCCCATGTTGATATTATGGTAGTTGCGGGAGGTATTTACCCCCACATGTGAACCTGACGAGAATAGAATACTCTGGAAAGAAAGGAGAAACTCTAATGAGCTGGCTAATAACCCTAGAATACTTGTCAGATCAAGAGGATAAATTATATTAGGTTATTAACCTTCAAGAGAAGAAGTCGGCTAGAAATAATAATAATATACTGAACAGACAGGTACCCAGAAGGAGAAGTCGGCCCCAGTAAATCTGCCAGATTACTATAAATATAGGGCGCTAGTTCTCATTTGTCATAGTCTCATAATTGCAGAGCAACAACTGGTGCGCACTGCAGTTCCCAGTTTGGTGCGCACGTGTGGAGGAGAGCTGTAGTTGCAGCTGCTGCAGCAACTAGTTTTTGGTTTTGTCTTGGACTATCTCTTGGATAGGGTTTGGACTATATGATCAGCTATTGTTGGTGTGCTATCCTTGGAGGAAGATGCGCTACCCCTTGTTTGGCTATCTATCCTAGGGTTTGCTTCCAAAGTGATTCTCTATCAAGGTTAAGGTGCTCAGATGGTGGCTTCGGCCTATGGTTGGGTGACAATAGATATATTGTCAATGGTAAAACGAGCACATCCATTATATTCTAACAGGTTATGGGCCCACACCTCCTTCATTCAGTCTAAATGTTGGGAGGAAACATAGCCACTAGGATATTGAGCTCGTTGAGGCACTGCTGCTAGGTTTACTAGTAGAAGCAGCTTCCAAGACACTGCCACTAGGGTTACTAGCAGGAGCAATTTCAGAAACCCTAATCCTCTTGTTGAGAAACCTTAAGTGAATGGATTGACCTAATCTTCGGATAGACCAGTGTGCTCTAGCCTAGTGCATCCCCTGATACTCTTAGAAAGACAAGACGTGAAGTTCGAGTTTATGATCAAATCTAGGGTTTGACAAAGTCAAAGAATCCATGACTTATTCTATGCAGTCAAAGAACAAGTTATATGGAGCCTCTAACTTCACAGCGTGGAAGACAAAGATTGACCTCATCCTTGCCAAGAATAAAATGTTGGATATCGTGAAAGGAAAGATTGTGGAACCAGAGTTTGAAGAAGGAAAAGAGAAGGAACCACAGAATGTTGCAGTTATGGAGAAGTTCAAAGACAGTGACATCAATGACATGAGTATCATAGTGGAATATATAAAAGACCACTTGTTACCCTACATCTCCCATATTGACTCATCGAAAAATATATACGATGTTAGAAAAACAGGACCGTGGAAAAATAAAATAAAACAAATGCAGAAACAAAACACAGAAGACACACAATACAAGAGAGACACATATTTACGTGGTTCACCCAGTGTGGGCTACGTCCACCAGAGAAATTGCCAGGTC
>JZKD02S2077922.1:1123102-1155717 GCA_000966675.3 Picea glauca | reverse complement strand
AAATAGTTCCCAGATCGAAGAATAAAGATGGGGTATCCTACAGATGGCTCTTCAAAATAAAAACATGTTGTTGATGGAAGTATTGAGAAATATAAAGCAAGATTTGTCGCTCGTGAATTTTCCCATAAGGAAGGCATTGACTATGAAGAGACATTCGCTCCTGTGGCCAGATACACTTTGATCAGAACCATTATATCTCTTGTTGCTAAGATGAAATGGAAGCTACACCAGATGGACGCGAAGACAACTTTCCTTAATGGTATTATCAGGAAGTGTATATAAAGCAACCCCAAGGATTTGAGGTTGAAGATAGGAAGTCTCATGTCTACCGATTGAAGAAAGCCTTATATGGATTGAGGCAAGCTCCCAGAGCTTGGTATGGCTGTATAAACAACTTCTTGATGAGCTTAGGCTTTACCAAGAGTAAGCAGATTCAAATCTCTATTTCAATATCATGGAGAATGAACCAGTAATACTATTACTGTATGTGGATGACTTATTATTAACTGGAGAAGAAAATCTCATCACTGAATGTAAGCAGAGACTTGCCGCAGAATTTTAAATGAAAGACCTTGGCCTAATGCATTACTTCTTAGGTCTTGAGGTATGGCAGAGTTCGGAAAGAATCTTCCTTAACCAAGGAAAGTACACAATCGAGATCTTAAAGAGATTTGACATGCTAGAATGCAAGTCCATGATACTCCCATGGAAGCAAAGATGAAGCTTCTGGTCGATACTTCGTCAAATTTGATAGATGCCACTCTATACAGATAGATTATTGGATCGTTGATGTACCTGACGAACACCAGACCAGACATCTATTTTGTAGTGAACACCTTGATTCAGTTTCTGGTGGAGCCCAGGCGTGTTCATTTACTGGCTGCAAAACATGTATGAGGTACCTTAAAGGTACAATGGATTATGGTCTCAGCTATGATGGAGATCATGACTTCACACTGAGTGGATATACTGATGCAGATTGGGCAGGAAGCATTGCTGATAGAAAAAGCACTTCCGGATGTTGTTTCAATTTGGGATCAGCTATGATCTCATGGCAGAGTAGGAAGCAATCCAGTATTTCTCTCAGCACAGTGGAAGTAGAGTACATTGCCGCATGTTCTCCTAGCTGCGAAGCTATATGGCTTCGAAAGTTGCTGACAGGCCTATTTGATTTGGAGATGAGAGCAACCGCGATTCTATGTGACAATCAAAGATGTATTAAAATGACAGAGAATCATGTGTTCCATGATAGGTTGAAGCACATAGAGATCTGCTATCATTTCATCCACGACATGGTACAGAGAGGAGCCTTGAAGCTCTAGTACATTAGCATGGATGAACAAGTTGCTGATGTGATGACTAAGCCTCTATCTCGTGTAAAGTTTGAACACTTTCGAGATAAGCTTGGTATTGTCCGAAAGGACCTTCCCTAAAAGGGGGAGTAGATGATTCCTTTCTTCTGACCTTGCTGTTAGACGTAAAGAAAGATGAGTCATGCTTCTGACCTCACTGTTAGATTTAAAGCATGACGTTGTGTGATCCTTGCTTCTAACCTCGCTATTAGACATAAAGCAAGATGAGTTATGCTTCTGACCTAGTTGTTAGACGTAAAGCATAACGTCGCTGATTCCTTTCTTCTAACCTAGTTGTTATACGTAAAGCAAGATGAGTCATGCTTCTGACCTCGTTGTTAGACATAAAGCATGACGCCGTGTGATCCTTGCTTCTAACCTCGCTGTTAGACGTAAAGCAAGATGAGTTATGCTTCTAACCTAGTTGTTAGACATAAAGCAGAACGCCGCTGATTCCTTGCTTCTGACCTAGGTGTTAGATGTAAGGCAAGATGAGTCATGCTTCTAACCTCGTTGTTAGACGTAAAGCATGACACCGTGTGTTCCTTGCTTCTGACCTCGTTGTTAGACGTAAAGCATGACGCCGTTTGTTCCTTGCTTCTGACCTTGTTGTTAGACGTAAAGCAAGATGAGTTATGCTTCTGACCTAGTTGTTAGACGTAAAGAATAACGTCGATGATTCCTCGCTTCTGACCTCATTTTTAGACGTAAAGCGAGATGTTGATGGTTCCTTGCTTCTGACCTAGTTGTTAGACGTAAAGCAAGATGATTCATGCTTCTGACCTCGCTGTTAAATGTAAAGCATGGCGCTGTGATTCCTCGCTTCTGACCTCATTGTTAGATGTAAAGTGAGATGTTGATGTGTTCCTTGCTTCTGACCTCGTTGTTAGACGTAAAGCAATATGAGTCATGCTTCTGACCTAGTTGTTAGACGTAAAGAATGACGCTGTGATTCCTCACTTCTGACCTAGTTGTTAGACGTAAAGCGAGATGATGATATTACTTGCTTCTGACTTAGTTGTTAGACGTAAAGCAATATGTGACTGACACTGAGCTACCAGCTTAACCACTGTGACATTGAGCTAGTGTAGTACTGTGATGTGCCAGCCTAGTGATGTGATGAGATATATTTTTTTCTGATACATATTTGATGCAGATGATGATAGCATTCTTTTGAGAATGATGATGCTGCTGATGAAGAAAACTTTCGATGACTCGTAAATGTGATAGACAATGGTTCAAGATGATATTGACGATACTATCCTCCAGATGCCACTGATGATGCAGACCTCTCTCGCCTCATGCTGATGAAGAATACCCTTCTTGTTAAGGGGGAGTGTTGGAATAATGTAACTGTGAAGAGCATTCTTATTATTATTTTATTATTGGATTAAATCCCCATTGTATATTAATCATGTCATTATTATTATTACTGTTATTGGATTAATCCCCATTAAGGATTAATCATGTCGGTAATTGTATAAGGACCAAATCCCCTTTTGCAGATTGGTCATCGAACAATTACAAAGTGTAGAATAAGAAGTCGGCCCCAACAATTATAATGGAAGGGACAGAATTAATTAAAGGTGGGTTTACCCACCCAGAGTGAGAGGTCAGCCCTGCCAAATGGTGACTCTTCACACATGCTAGATTGATATAAATAAGAGGCTAGCGCCTCACTTCTTAGACACACTTCACTTGCTCATTATCTCATGAGGCAAGCTGCAATTGGAAGTTGGAGAGAGGAGAAGAAGGGTGGCGCATCTCTTGGGGAGGACTTTCTGTATTGGTTTGAGTTATCTCTTGAACATTGTATATGCTATTTATGATAAGGAAGTTTTTGTTGTGTTTTCTTCCCCTAGAGGGTTTCCCAGGATAAATGTTGTGTCTCTTGTGGATGTGTATTTCTCAGTGATCTTTTTCTTATGATGCTCTTATCTATTGAAATGCAAAGAACTATAATAATGGAATAAACATTAACAAACACCAATCATTGATGGAAACAATTAGACATGGAAATGATCATGCTCAAAGTGGTCATCACTCCCCATCAATGGTCATTTCTTCACATCAATATGGCTATATCTCTCACTTTTACATCAATGGCAAAGGATATATCTCTTTGGGGATTCTCCCCCTAACTGAACTATCCCCAAGGAGGCCTCTCTTGTCTACACTATCCTTTTGGTTGTTCTCAATGCATCCGATGAATCTCTCCCCTTTTTACAAAGGATATTACTCTAATGCAATATTGGTAACATGGTTTCCAATCATCTCTATCATATCTCCACCTGGAGTCATACATCTGTAACCAATCATGGGAAGAAGAATAACTCCCCTTGTGGGTATATCTCCCTCTATCTTCTCTACAAGATGAAAAATATGCTACCGCTGTAATCTACCTTTTTTTTTCCAACAAGAACATAGATCAACTACTCAAGAATGATCTTCTCTTCCTATGATGATCCTTGGACCTAGACATGCATCAACCATCTAAACTTGTGACATACCACACATCAAGTGTATGTCAATCATGCTATATCATGCATCAACCATGAAGAAAAAGGATATGTCAAAAATGAATAGTGAATCGTGAACAAACCATCAACCATGTACATCATGTGCCATACCATGTTCCAACCATGCACATTAACCATGTACATCAACACCATACAATATACCATAAGATATGATAACTGAAGTATATATGCCAAGAATATGTGCCAAAAGTGTACCAAGCATATATCCAGATAATCAACAAGTGCCTCTATCAATGTACCAATAAAATCATCAACCATACAACATGTCAAAAACATGCCAAACATGTTCCTCAAACAAGTTTCATATCACACATGATATGCCTCTATCATAAACCAAGTGTCACAAGCCAAGAAAATGTATCTCAATCATCAAGCATCAATCATGTACCATATACCATCAACAATTTCATCAACCATGCACCAAACATGTATCACCACCGGTACCAAGAAAGTGCATCAAATATGCACTAAGCATCATCAATATGTACCACAATCAAGATATCCATACACATATGCCACATCATCCATTAACCATGTGCCAATGATAGAACTAGCAAGTGCCTTAAATAATGTATCAAGTTTGTACCAATCGTGTATCAAGCTATGACTCATCAATCATGTACAACATCACCACATCATAAACGTATCAACCACATGTCCCAATATGTAGCTCAACCATATGCCAAATACATACACAAATACATCCAACAAATATGCTTTTAACAATACATCACAAGATTTATCAATGGAGCTCACATATGTACCGGTCTTGTACTACAAAAGATCTTCCTCAAAAACCATTTACTATAGCAAGTACTAAGCAACCAATAGTACCTCTAAACATGTACCAAAATTGTGCCTCAATAGATCAATTATATACCTCTAGCTATCATCACATCAACATGATATGTCCCATAAACAACATGCCATAACTTCACTGAGAAAATACATAACATAACCAACATTGTTCCTTAACAAAAAATTCCTCAATACACACTCTAGGGTTAGTACCATGCATATAATATAGGCATCAAGAATATGCTCCAACATTCAACCACATATTATCACCATACATTCATCTAACACTCATAAAAACATTATACATGAAGCATACCATCTTAGACCCTGCAAAAACAGAGTTAGATCATTAAACCATGCTACAACTCATATGTACACCCCTCCTTTTGAGGATTTTCTCACGGGTATGT
This sequence comes from Picea glauca, assembly GCA_000966675.3. Lineage (NCBI taxonomy): Eukaryota > Viridiplantae > Streptophyta > Pinopsida > Pinales > Pinaceae > Picea > Picea glauca. Next base: position 1,150,617 of record JZKD02S2077922.1, on the reverse strand, counting down.
GACTTCACCACATACAACTCACGTATGTATGTGACCTTTATTCATACAGACTGCATATATACACGACTGTTCCCACGGGAGCTTGTGTATGCCTCATAAAATGTAAATCTTGAGCTTTCCTCATGGTTTCCATTATTTTTTGGTTGTTCAATCTTCTTCATCCACTTCTGAGAGTGTCCCAACTTCTCAGAATTTGATCTCTTAGCTTCCATATTTTCATCATTGTCTTCCTTCCTAGTTTCATGTTCTCTTCTTGCCATATTATATGAAGCACTCCTCATTGACTGTCTCCTTGAATTCCAGCAATCCTGAGCTTTGTGGCCAAACCCACTGCAACTGTAACATCTCATGGTGTGAAAATAAGCAGCAATGTGTCCCACTTGATTACATATCCAACATATTAAGATGTTATTGAATATTCCAACATCCCTCCTTGCATAATGTTTGGAATCCAAAGATTTGTGACGATATTCATTATATGAGAAACAATGACCATTGAAAACATTTTCATACCTTTTCTTTGGTTTCCACCTTGAAGGTGTTTCTCTTTTGAACTTTCTTTGACGTGTAAAGATGGATTCTTGGTGTCTTCCTTGCTCTGTTCTTCTGAAAGTTTCCTTGCTTTGTGCTAGTGCTTGACTTGCAACTTTACTTTCACCTTTTGAAAATGAAGGACTTACCTCATGCTTCTTAGAAGTGCTAGCTTCAAGGTGTGCAGCTTCCTTGTTGTATCCAAGACCTGATTTATCATTTGGTTATCTTTGAATATCCAAGATTTCATCCAAGATTGTTGAGTTCTTCATGAACTTGATATGAGTATTTGACTTCTCTACTTTCTTTTTGAGATCGACAACTCCTTCTTCCAACTTATGGCATGATTCTTCCTTTTCATTTACTTGACTCTTCAATAGTTCCTCTATCCTTTTGGCTTCTTCAATTTGGGTCTTTAGAATGATATTTACTTCAATACTTTTTCTAATCTCATCATCTACCTTCTTCTTTTCTTCCGCTTGACTAATCATTTCATTCTTTAGTCTTTTGATCTCTTCTTCTTTTTCTTCTAATTGAGTCTTTTTACTTTCTTCTTCTTTCTTTTTAGTGCCATGGTATGCCTTGGGTACTTTTCTAGGACTTCCTTAGTGTATTTTTAAAGATACTCGAAATAAGTTGAATTATTTCCTATTTCATAGCTAACATCATCCAACTCAGATAAAACTTTATCTTTAAGCTTCAAAAAATATTCCTCTTCATATATAAGATAATTGCCAGCTGATTCTACACAAACTACTTCTAGATCTCTTTCTTCATTTGTAGGAGAACATTCAACATCATCACACTTAGAATTATTGAATCAGAGGATTTTGGAGAGTATTTACCTTCATTATCCTTGATGGAATTGTCTTCAGTGTATTTTATTTTGTCTTGATATACCTTCTCTAGCTTCATCCATAGGTCCTTGGTGGAGGAATGTTGTCCTATGATTTCTTTGACAGAACCCGAGAGTCCATTGAGGATGGTCTTGAGTGCCACTACATTGTTCTTCTTGCTGAAAATTTTGATTGATTCTTTGAGGGAACTGGTCCAACAACAACCGTATTCCAAACACCTACTCCTTTTTCCTTCAAATACCCTTTCATCTCTATTCTCCATGCCGAGTAATATATCTCATGAAAGAGGGGAACTTCATGTTCATCCATTTGTGTTTCCATGGATCTCCTTCAAGATTGTAAGGATTACAGTGAAGGTCTTCTCTAATACCAATTGTTGGACACAGTGACCACATTGAGAGGGGGGGGGGTTGAATTAGTGTAGGTATCTTTTTACACTTCTTTCAAAAATTTAGTTAGAGATCACTTCAATCATCATTATTCATGACTTCGATTCAAAACTAGTTGTTTTCATGTAAACATATCTCAACAACATATATCAACAGTAAATCATCACCATAAAGAACATACAAGACACCAGATGTATATATGTAAGATTTTGTATTATGTGTTACATGAGACTACAATATCAGGGGTTTATCAGCACCAACTAAAACAGAACCAACTCAAAGAGAACATGAACTCTCAATGAAAGACCCAACCTGCAGATCTCAGCACCAACTGAGAAGAGGAATCCAACCCTCAAGTACAAGACCCAACTTATAGACAAAATAAAATATGTCAACAGGTACATGAAAAGCATATACTACAACATGCATATGTACACGATGTGTCTATACTACAACACACATTTGTACATGACCTCCTCCACTATCATCTTGCGTACACCTTCAAAAAGATAGGGTTTCTGCAACTTCACAACTTTTTCCCTTCAAGCCCTTTCTTCCTCTGTCACATCCAGTGGTAACCTTTCACTACAACCAACTTGTCACTACCCAACCTGTACCATCATCAACCACAAACAAATCTAGACCATCCAACAACCTATGCATGTTCCTCATGCATACACCATCACACACAATATATATCCCTCAATTATGTCAGAACAAATCCAGTCAACCAACCAACTACCATATCAAAATATCATAGAAACCATTCAAATAATGCTTAAATAATTCACCATAGCATGAGTAAATATAAGAATCAAGACAATATATAACCATACCAGAACTTTTGTAGTAGATCTGAACCTGTAGAATGATTTCCCAGAAACTTGCTTCAGACTTCAAGAACCTGACACTAGCATCTACTCAAGATTTTCTTGGCCTTTTCAAATATATGTGACCTATGATTATTCAACACACACATGTATGCACTATGGCCCACTGCAACCCATGTACAACTTCAAAAAACTAGGGTTTTCTGAACCTCCGAAACTTTCACCGCCAAAATTCCTTGCTACCTCAGACTTACGGAACTTCTGATGCATCCATGAGTAATTGCAAGGAACCTTTCACCAAAAATGGATCTTCAATATACTCATTAGATTCATCTCATAAGAGACCCTTACTATCTTATTTATACTTCTCCAAGTAGCTTCCTCTAGGGGTTACCTTCCAACTAACTTTACCCAAATTCCTTCTTTTGGGGCTAACCCACTTCTAACCACTTTATCCACAAATAGTAAACTCTCCACTTCTAGTTGAAACTAATTCATTTTTAATTGTTTTCTTATTGAAACCACTTAACCCATGACTAACCACTTTGACTAGTCAACCTTCTTCTAGGAGCTTCTAGAATAATTTGACTTCTTTGACCTTCTTGACTTCTTTGACCTTCTAGGTACTTCTATATAACTCATGAGGGTTCTCCAACTTCACAAGGCCATAAATCTCTAACCGTGAATATTTATGTGACATTCCACATATCCCCGAAAATGGCATGACGAGCACTATCCATATAGAATAGTCTCACTTGAAAATTCATTGATCTTCATTACATTATTCCTCAATCAAACTCTACACTATTGGGGATACCAAACCACTTAACCATTTGGACTTCGAAAAGTGTCTTGTCATGAGGGATTTCACCATAAGGGGACCACTTTGGAGTTCATCCATTTGGTTCATCCTATCAACCATGAAATGACATCAATGATAAAATGATACAATAATGATCAACCTTTACATTAATGACAACACATCACTATGAGACCTCATGACATCATCCCTCTAACATCAATTACATCCATGACCACATGATCCAACAATCAAGACATCAATGATACAACCACATTACTAAGATAATACTTGACATCAACCCTTTGACATCAATCCTTTGACATCAATGACAACATAATGAAACATTTGTTAATACTGACAAAACAAAAGTCATGATCATTAAATCCAATAAGATGACATATGATACTTTTGTATATGACAACGACAACTTGGAGGAAGTGACATCATAAAAATATCTTGGAATTGATATTCACCACAAGCTCAATATGAATTATAGCGTTGAGAAAAGGATAAATGGAGGATGGAAATATTATTATGGGGTTGATTGTAAATCAGTTGATCTTTGGATATGGGATAAAATAAAATTCCTCTTTGAGACTCATGTTACTCATGTTATTCTATATGGATTCAAATTTTGGGGATGCAGTATCTTTCGTGAGTCATGGAGAAAGATAAAGCAGATCCAAAATAATTTTATAACCTATAATATCAAAATTAAAGGAAATACACCCTATTCTATCCTCCTCTTAGAGGCAAGCCTTTCCCCCATTGAGAGAAAAACTATGACTATATACCTTTTGTATAAGAACAATTTAAACAACATGGAAGACAAGAGCCTTCTTAAAATTGCTTCAAACTCCATCCAAAACCAGCTTTGACTCAAGCGGGGATGGCATAAAGATGGAAAAATAATGATACTATTAAAAATATTATTAAATCAAAACTTGAGGAGAAAATGTGGTGTGAAAAAAAGTTAGAGGAAAAAATAAAATTAAGTTATTATAAGGAAGTAATCAACCCTAATCCAGAAGATAAAAAATATCTCTATGTTTTAACAAGTGTAAAGAAAAAAATAAGCATCGCTAAAATAAGAACAAACTATCATGAGCTCCATAATGAAGCAGGGTGTTGGTCAATTCCTAAAATGCCATGGGATGAAAGAGTGTGTCACCTTTGTGACACTATGAGGGTTGAAGATGAAAATAATTTTCTCTTAGATTGTCCATCCTATACGTAGATTAGATCTCAATTTCAAAAAATATTTCACACTACCAACCTTCCTAACCTTTTTTTTTTTTTTGTAAATTTGTGCGAGATCTGTTGGCTATGCGATTAACCTCGGCCTGAGCCACACCAACCCTTAACATGGTTGGATTTTTTTGTCCCCGCAGGTTTCGAACCGGTGACTTTAACATCACGGAGTGGCTTAACAACACACTCCGTCACCGACTATCCTATACCTTGGGGACAACCTTCCTACCCTTTTAACTCAACAAAACTATGGTGATTTTGTAAAGCTTCTCTTAATGATTTTCAAGCACAGAAACAAAATTATAAAGAATTGCAAGTAATCTGTTACCTTCTTAAGGTCCTTTAGACCAATTCGGTCCCAGTGGACATTAATTATCACCATCATACTGTTACAATATTTATATAATCATTATATTGTTAGGACATTTATACATTTTTATATGAAAAACAAATTATAATATTAAATTTAGAAAATGATTATTATACTATAAAATGAATATTTTAATAATATTTATTTAATTTTTTATTATGTTTAATATAATTTATATTATTCAAATTTATATTAAAAAAATAAAAATGATTTTTATTTACATTAATGTTATTAATAATACTATATTATCATTAATGTGGTTTTTGTTAGTATAATATAATACTATAATAATATAGTTGTGGTTATAGTTAGCTAAATAATATTATACTAAAAAATATTATTAATAATATAACATTATAATATTATAGTTGATAAGGTTATGTTGGATTCCGACATTTCTTAATGGTTATTTAGGATTGCAACTTTCATATTTCCTTATTAATATTATGTATTAATAGCATAGTTGTTGTTATTGTTGGCTAAATCATATTATACTATATAATGTTATTAATAATATAAAATTATAAAATTATAATATTATAGTTGATAGTATTATAATATTATAATATTATATTTGATAGGGATATGTTGGATTGCGACATTCCGTAATAGTTATGTTGAATCACAACATTCATCTTTTCACATTAATGGCTATGTCACATTGTGATATTTATCAAAATGTTTCAATGCCACATAACATTGAGAACATCACAGTTAAACATATCCATATTATAAAGTAAGCCAAAAATGAATGTTACAATCTGACATAACCATTGAATAATTCCACAACCCAACAAAACCTTTGATGATCATTGCAATGCGACAAAACCCCTAATAAATATCATAGTGTGACATCACATTTGATTAATGTCACATGTAACAAAACACTTAATGAACATCGCAATGTGACATGACATTTGATGAATTTTGGAATGATACAAAGACATTAATGTGGCAAGATGAATGTCTCAATCTGAAATAACCATTAAGCAATGCAACAATTTCACATTATAGTTCGCTAAATAATATTATACTAAATAATAATATTAATAATATAAAACTATAATATTATAATATTATAGTTGATAGTATTATAATATTATAATACTATATTTGATAGGGTTATGTTGGATTGCAACATTCCTTAATAGTTATTTCGAATTGCAACATTCATCTTGACATGTTAATGGCTATGCCACATTGTGGAATTTGTCAAATGTCATGTCACATTACGATGTTCATTAAGGTTTTTGTGACATTGTGACCTTCATCAAATGTGATGTGACATTGTGACATTCATTAAGGGTTCTGTCACATTACAACATTCATCAAGGGTTATGTTGGGTTGTGACTTTCTTTAATGGTTATGTCAGATTGTGACATTCATGTTGTTTTACTTTATAATATGGATATGTTTGATTGCTATGTTGCTCAATGGTTGTGTCAGATTGAGACATCCATCTTAGTGACTTGTGTCAACTTCCTACATTCATTATGGTTATGTCGCATTGTGGTGTTAATAAAATGTGATGTCACATTGTGACATTCATCGAGGGTTATGTTGGATTATGACAATCTTTAATGGCTATTTCAGAATTTTACATTCATCTTGCCACATTAATGGTTATATCACATTGTGGTGTTCATCAAATGCCATATCACATTGTGATGTTCATTAATGCTTTTGTCACAATGTCATGTTCAAAAAAATGTGATGTCACATTGTGACATTCATCAAGGTTTTATCCCATTGCAACATTCATCAAGGTTCATGTTGGGTTGTGACATTATTCAATGGTTATGACAGTTTGTGACATTCATTTGGGCTTACTTTATGTTAAATTTTTATCGTCCTTAATATTTATGTTGCATTCCAATGTTCGCCAATGGTTATGTTGAATTGAGTTTTGTTAAATTTGGTTTTCCATAACCCACATCCCTCAAAAGTTATGTTAAATTGTAACATTCACCCTCACTGACTTATGTAAAACTTTTGTGTTTTGAATAATAAATGGTTATGTTGCATTTTGATGATCATCATGGCTATCTCACATGAAGTTTAGTTGACTTTGGTTGGCCATTGTTTCTTACGGTTAAATATGGTGTTTGATTGTGGTTGGCCAACATTAATGGTTTAATAATATTATTAATATTGTAGAGTTTATCAAAGGTGATGTCACATTATGACATTCATTAAGGGTTTTGTCTCCTTGCAATATTTTTCTTGGGTTACTTTGGATTACGACATTCAAGCATGATTATGTCACATTGCAACATTCATCTCAGCTAAGTTTGTGTCAAATTGTTTTGTTTCTTAATGGCTAATTTAGATTGCAACATTCATCTTTCCACATTAGTGGCCATGCCATATTTTGGAATTCATCAAATGTCGTCTCACATTACGATGTTCATTATGGTTTTTGTCATGTTGTGAATTCAATCAAATGTGATGTAAAATTGTGACATTTATTAAGGGATTTTTTTGTTGCATTGCAACGTTCATCAAGGGTTTTGTTGGTTTGTGACATTCTTCAATGGTTATGATAGATTGTAATTCATTTTGGATTACTTTATAATATGGAAATGTTTGATTGTCATGTTCCTCATTGATTATGTGACATTGAGACATTCATCTTGATTGATGTGTGTCAGATTCCTACATTCATGAAAGGTTATGTCGCATTGTGGTGTTGATTACATTGCAACATTCATTGAGGGTTATGTTGGATTGAAACATTCCTTTATGGTAATTTCATATTGTCACATTCATATTATCGTGTTAATGGCCATGTCACATTGCGAACTTCATCAAATCTCATGTCTCATTGCAATGTTAATTAAGGGTATTGTCTCATTGTGACATGAATGAAATGTGATGTCACATTGTGACATTCATAAAGGATTTTGTCACATTGTGACATCAATCAAGGGTTATGTTGGATTGCAACATTCCTTAATGGTTGTTTCAGATTGTGACATTCATCTTGCCACATTAATGACCATGTCATGTCACATTGTGATGTTCATTAAGGGTTTTGTCTCATTGCGGAATTAATGAAATGTGTTTTCACATTGTGACATTCATTAAGGGTTTTGTTGCATTGCAATGTTCATCAAGGGTTATGTTGGGTTATGACACTCTTCACTGGTTATGTTAGATTGTGACTCTCATTTTGGCTTACTTTATGTGAACTTGTTGCATTTTCTAATGGTTATTTCAAATTGAGAAATTCATCTTGCCACATTAATGGTTGTATAGCATTGTGACAATCATCAAATGTTGTGACACATTGTGATGTTCATTAAGGGTTTCATCGTATTATGACATTAATAAAATGTGATGTCACATTGTGACATTTATTAAGGGTTTTGTCGCATTGCAATGCTCATCAAGGGTTTTGTTGGGTTGTGACATTCTTCAATGGTTATGTCAAATTGTAACATTCATTTTGGCTTACTTTGTAATATGGATATGTTTGATTGTGATTTTATCAATGGTTTTGTGTCACTGAGACATCCATCTTAGTTGAATTGTGTCGACTTCCTACATTCATGAATGGTTATGTCACATTGTCGTGTCGATCAAATGTGATGTCACACTGTGAAATTCATAAAGAATTTTGTCACATTGCAACATTCATTGAGGTTATGTTGGATTGTGACATTCCTTTATGGTTATTTTGGATTTCAGCAATCATCTTGTCATGTTAACAACTATGTCACATTGTGTCATTCATCAAATTTCATGGCACATTGCGATGTTCATCAAGGGTTTTGCAAGGGTTTTGTTGCATTGTGAGATTAATGAAATGTGTTGTCACATAATTGTGACATTCATAAAGGATTTTGTCACACTACGACATTCACAGGGGGTTATGTCGGATTACGACATTCATTAATGGCTATTTTTGATTAATAAATTCATCTTACCATGATAACAACTATGTCACATTATGGCATTCATCAAATGCCATGTCACATTGCGATGTTCATGAAGGGGTTTGTCACATTGTGGCATTCATTTTTGTTGCATTGTGGCATTAATGAAATGTGATGTCACATTGTGACATTCATTAAGGGTTTTGTCTCATTGCAACATTCATAAAGGGTTATGTTGGGTTGTGACATCCTTCAATGGTAATATCATATTGCGACTTCCATTTTGGCTTACTTTATGTGAAATTGTTGTGTTGCTTAATGGTTTTCTAGGATTGTAATATTCATTTTTCCATGTTAATGACTTTGTAACATTTTGGCATTCATCAAATGTCATGTCACATTGTAACATTCATAAAGGATCTTGTCACATTGCAACATTCATTGAGGGTAATGTTGGATTGCAATATTCCTTGATGGTTATTTCCAATTGCAACATTCATCTTGCCACATTAATGGCCATGTCACATTGTGACATTCATAAAATGTAATGTCAGAATGTGATGATCATTGAGGATTTTTTCACATTGTGGTATTAATGAAATGTGATCTCACATTGTAAAATTTATTAAGTGTTTTGTCACATTGAAATGTTCATGAAGGGTTATGTTGGGTTGTGAAATTCTTCATAAATGTTAGATTGTGTTTTTCATTTTCACCTACTTTATGTGAAATTTTTGCGTTGCTTAATGGTTATTTTATATTGAGACATTCATCTTTCCACGTTAATGGGTATGTAACACTGTGACATTTATCAAATTTCATGTCACATTGAGATGTCATTAAGGGTTTTGTTGAATTGTGACATGAATCAAATGTGGTGCAATATCGTGACATTTATTAAGGTTTTTGTTGCATTGCAATGTTCATCAAGGGTTTTCTTGGGTTGAGACATTCTGCAATGGTTGTGTTAGATTGTAACATTCATTTTGGCTTACTTTGTAATATGGCTATGTTTAATTGTGATGTTCTTAATGGTTATGTGACGTTGAGACATTCATCTTGGTTGAATTAAGTTAGCTTCCTACATTCATGAACAGTTATGTCACATTGTGGTGTCGATCAAATGTGAAGGGTTTTGTCCCATTGCAATGTTCATCAAGGGTTATGTTGGGTAGTGACATTCTTGAATGACTATGTCATATTTTGACTTTCATTTTGTCTTAGTTTATGTGAAATTGTTGCCTGGACTAATGGTTATTTCAGATTGAGACATCCATCTTGCCATGTTAATGTCTATATAACATTGTGGAATTCATCAAATGTCATGTCACATTTCGATGTTCATTAAGGTTCTTATTGCATTGTGACATTAATCAAATGTGATGTCACATTGTGACATTTATTAACACTTTTGTCACATTGCAAAATTCATCAAGGGTTTTGTGGGTTGTGACATTCTTCAATTGATCCAGGTGGATATCGGTGTCCACCCACCTTTTCCAGCTGGCTCAAAACAACTTTCTAGAAATTTTGATAATTTACTATTTTTAGCAGTTTTCGGGTCCTGAGCTTTCGGAGCCGTTTTGAGGCCCTAAATGACGTTTTTTGGGGTATGTTGTAGTTTAAAATTTCATCATGAAATTTTGTCCAACTATTGTAGTCCTCAGATAGATATTTCCAATGGGCTATCATATGCCTAAAACAAAGATCGCATGCAAAAGTTACGACCCTGGGAAGTTGATGTACTGACTTACCCAAACGGGGCCCACATGACTTTTGGCGCTTCATCTCCTAGGGTTAGGTTTTTGGATGTTTAGGGTTTTTGAAACTCCTGTTTATTGTAAAAAGGCCTGGAGAGACTCATTTTAATCATCTTCTTGCGAATGAGCACAATCGTCACATCACTTCTCTGAGATAAGCGACCACCATTCCAGCGAGCTTGTTTTTCGCTGCATTTTACAGTTTCAGCTTATTTCCTTATTGAATAGAAAACCAGTTTTACTATATCTCTGTTATTCTTTGTTAAGAATCTGTTAATAATCTGTAGTCATTTCGTTCTGCTCATAAAATCTGGATCAACGGTATCAGAGCGGTCTTCTCCTTACTGTCTTAATGCATGTGCCCAACGAGGTCGTAGTATAAAGAGTTGGGTCTCGAGCTTGTTTCTCTTGATGACAAAATCTCTCGCACACCCAAGCGACCTCTCATGGACGGAGAAAATAAATATGATGGGACAGGAGATCCTTTCAAACTGTTGATTGAGAAATCCCTCACACAACAGAGGAACGAGATGATGGATGATTTCACGCAAATCCTTTGACGGCTACCAACAGGTGACGCATCTTCTTCGAGCGGAGGCACTGCCCCTTCAAGGTACAAATAAACTTCTATATTCCTATATTTGAAGGTTAGATAGATGCATATGCTATAGAAAAGTGGTTGAATCTACTAGAAGGTTATTTTTCTATCCATAACTTTTCGAATAGAGAAAAGATTACTTTTGTGCTTCTCAAAGTCGTTCCCCATGTGAAAGATTGGTGGGAAAATTTTTGTGAGAAAAAGGAAACAAAGGAACCCTCATTATTTATAGTCACAACCACCTGGGAATCCTTCATGGATGTTATTAGGGAAAAATACCACCTTGTCGGAAGTTATGTAGACTTATATACCAAATGGACCACACTGCAACAAGAAAGAGACCAAGCAGTGCCAGATTTCACAAATATCTTCCATACCTTATGCACCAAGATGGGTATCAAATATTCATAGTGACATCTAGTGCTTAAGTATCGTTGTACTATTCATAGATACATCCATAAAGAAATGGAATTTCTAGACATCTCATCTTTGGGTGCGGCCTACCAATATGCTGTCAAAATCGAGCAGAAGCTCTAACAAAAGACGCGACAATTTGGGCCAGGGAACCCCTCACAACAAAAGCCAGGAAAGGGCATTCCCAACCCACAGAAAAAAGGACAGAGAAAAGATGGACAGTATCAATACAACTAGTCCAAGCCGTAAGAAAATAAGGACACCGCAAAGACAAAGAAATATATTGGGAAGTGGTTCGACTTCCATAAGAGTCCTTGGCATAACACTGCTCACTGCCGCTCAAAGCAGTCGTTGGTGGCCAAAGTGAAAGCCTCTGAATCAGATGTGGGTTCTGACTCTGAGTTAGAATGAGAAAGGGGAAGACGAATCATTGACGCAGAACCCAGTGCCACCATCGCTACCACCAAGCTATAGCAGGGTGAACCAGACAAGCTAGAAGAAGGAGAGTGCCTCTTCCATTCACAGATGTGGGTAAACGACACCCTGCTGCACTTTATCATTGATAGTGGTAGCCATAAGAACCTTATCTTAGCATAGGTCGTCAAGCGACTGGTCCTACCGACAACGCTGCACCCACAACCCTGCACCATTGGATGGCTCCGCCAAGGAAGTGATCTCCACGCTAGCCAACAGTGTCGACTATCGTACGGTGTCAAGCCCTTCAAAGACGAGGTATTGTGTGATGTTTCTCCTCTTGAAGTTTGTGATGTTCTTTTGGGCCAACCTTATTTATGGAAACGTCATGTTGTATATGAGTCTAGGACTCGTAGTGTTATTATTACTTTGAACAGGAAATTGTACAGGATACCTGAGGCTGTTCCACCTAGTGCTATTTCCTTGATCTCTGCTAAGAAATGCAGGAAGGTCATCTCTCAGACGGGGAAGTTTTTCTTCTTCATGATTCACTCTCAGAATGGGAGAAAGATCACAGCCACATCTAGGGTCTCTGCGGCTGACCTCTCCACACATCATAAGCAAGTAGATAAGGTCGTGTAAGAATACTCAGATATCTTCTCCTCACCTACCGAGGTACCTCTGCACTACCAGGTCAAGCACCCAATAGATCTAACCCCCTGCGCACCACTGCCCAATGGGCCAGTCTATCATAGCTCTCTATTAGAGAATGAGGAGATCAAGTGACAGATATAAGAATTTCTCCACAAGGGGCACATCCATCCCAGCTCATCACCTTGTGGGAGCCCAATCGTGTTGGTACAGAAGAAACATGGAACCTGACGAATTTGCATTGATTACTGAGCTCTGAATAAAATCACAGTTAGAAATCGGTAACCGATTCCCTGAATCGATGACCTCCTTGATCAAATCATGGGGACCAAATACTTCAATAATATTGATCTAAAGTCTGGCTACCACCAGGTCCCAATAGAATAAATAGATGTATGGAAGACCGCCTTCAAGTCAAAGGAAGGCCTTTTTGAATGGTTGGTCATACCCTTTGGTCTGACAAATGCTCCAGCCACTTTCATGAGGATGATGGATGATATCCTGCGACCATTCACCATTACTTTTGTAGTGGTGTATTTGGATGACATTCTCATTTACAACAATACTTGGGCCGAACACTTGTAGCATATTCAACAAGTTTTACACACCTTGCGGCAGCACAAGCTATACGCCAACTTGGAAAAATGATCCTTCGACATGGACAAGGTCCATTACCTAAGCTACATCATTGATCAAAATGGTGTACATGTGGATCCATCCAAGATCCAAGTCATCCATGACTGGCCAGCCCCAACCACACTCACTGAGATTCAGATCTTCTTGGGCCTTGCCAATTTCTACCGCAAGTTTATGTTTGGATTCTCCCATATTGCATGGGCCCTCATCCAAATAACTAGGGTGGTGGTAAGGAGAAATTTGCATGGGGCCGGCCCCAACAACAAGCGTTTGATGATTTGAAGCAGCGCTTGTGATCAGTCCTAGTAATTTCACTACCAGACCTGCAGCAGCCCTTTGAGATTGAGACTGATGCTTCAGACTATGTTGTGGGTGTCATTCTCATGCAGCATGACCACCTCGTCAGATACTGTCCGTATGTACCCTACTTACGATAAAGAAATGTACTCCATTGTGAAAGCCTGTCACCAGTGGAGACATTACATTCTTGGGAGGGAGACACTCATCCACACTAATCATAAGCCACTACTACAGACACAAGGAAAATTGCAGAATGACCGCCATCAAAAGTGGTCCACATACTTGCAGCAATTCCACCTCAACATAAAATATAAAAGAGGAAGCACCAACCACGTCACTGATTTCCTCAAAAAACCACCAATCGCGGTGCTCACCACAGTGCTAGACTCTTATGGCCATGATACCTCTGGATGGCCCCAACTTTATGAGACAAACCAGGACTTCGCCACCACCTACCAAATGTTGGGTGCAAAGGAAGTTGTTGATAATTTCCATCTTCAGGATGGGTTGTTGTGTTGTCTGGGCCATATCTGTGTTCCATCAAGTGAATGAGAGAAGATGATATGGGAAGCCCACTACAGTCGGGTTTCAGGACACTTTGGCGTCGAAAATACAGTGGTGATGCTACAAAAACATTTCTACTGGCGAAAACTTCGACAGGAGGTCAATAAGTATATCAGGGCTTGCATTGCCTATGCTATTGCCAAACCAAACACTAAGAAACAGGGATTGTACACCCCTCTTCCTACTCCAGACAGGCCATGGGAATCCATCTCAATGGACTACATGTCGGGCCTCATGTCCACCAAGCGGGGAAATGACTATGTTTTTGTGGTTGTTGATTGCTTTTCTAAGATGGCGATTCTGGTTGCATGAAAGAAGAGCATCACAACAGAAGTCATTGCCAAGATTTTCTTTGAACGAGTCTAGGTACATTTTGGAATCCCACAAACCATTGTCTCAGATCGGGACAGTCGATTTCTCATCACATTCCGGTCGATCCTCTAGTCATTGGTGGACACCAAACTCACCAAATCCATGGCCTTTGACCCCCAGACCGATGGCCAAACCGAGGTCGTAAATCGAATGGTCGTGCATATCTTGTGCATGTATAATTCCAAGAAACCTCGCACATGGGATGAGAGTCTTCCCTATGTCCAACATAGCTACAACTGAACCTTTCATAGCTCAACTGGCCACATCCCCGTTCAAGTGGGGTTGGGATTCCAACCATTGGGTCGCATAGATGTTGCACTTCCCCTTGCAGTCACCTCGACTGACACCTCTCCTGCTCCAACTGAGGCTGACAAAGCCACTTGGTTCATTAAGAGGATCCAACACATCCACCAACAGGTTCAGGATATCCTACAGAAGTCCAATGACAAGTAAAAGCAGTGCCATGATCAACATCGGGTGCCACATAAGTTTCAGGTGGGCAACAAAGTTTGGTTGTACTTGCAGAAAGAATGCCTTACAAGACCCCATCAGAAGCTTCACCCACTCCATTATGAACCATACACCATCACCAAGGATGTGGGTGATAATGCTTATGAGCTCAACATTCCTCCTTTCCTTGGCATGCACCAAGTGTTCAACATGGACCTCCTTCGGCCTTATTTCCCACCATTATTGGACACCTCAGACGTAGAAAAACAACTGATACCAATAGAGCTCAACCTTGAGTGCATAAAAAAGGCATCCAATGATTAGATTGTGTACACATAGATCAAGGGCACTTGACAACAAAGGATCCAGCTTTATCAAGTCATCAAAGAATGACAACTCCTGCACCAAGGCAAGTGGCTCACCTGGGACCAAATTCAGCAACAATTTCATCATCTGATGGAGGAACTCAACACAATGGAGACCATTGCTTCCTAAGGAAGGAGGATTGATCTAGGTGGATATCAGTGGCCATCCACCTTTTCCAGCTAGCTCAAAATAGATTTCTAGCAATTTTGATAATTTACTATTTTTAGCAGTTTTTGTGACATTCATAAAGGATTTTGTCACATTGTGACATTCATTGAGGGTTATATTGGATTGTGACATTCCTTTATGGTTATTTCAAATTGCAACATTCATATTACCATGTTAATGACTATTTCACATTGCAGCATTAATCAAATGTAATGGCGCATAGTGATGTTCATTAAGGGTTTTGTTGCTTTGTGAGATTAATGAAATGGGATGTCACATTGTGACATTCATAATGTATTTTTTGGATTGTGACACTAATCTTGTCGTTATAATGACCATGTCGGATTGCAATTTTCATTTTGGTTTAATTTTAGGGAACTAACCTCCCTAACCCTTCACATAGGTAGAATAATATATTTCCATGCAATAAAGGCCAATATTAATAAGGCTTAGCAATACGGAAGAATAACTCAAATGTAAGAAGACCTGATAGAAGCTTCCACTTCTAGAAGGATCTTCCTCTAGATTGTTCTTTTGGATATATAGATTTAATATAAATAGGATTATAGGGTATGAGAAGTTTTATCTTGGAGATTATTGTAATAGAGCTCTGCTCTACTGGAGGTTGCCCCCTCGAAGAGGCAAGTCAACATTGCTATCAGTAATAAAGGTTCTCATTCTGGTGTTATTCTAGTATTATTCTGATATTGATCTGGTTACATTATTTTTGTTCTACCATTGTTTGTTAAATATGTTTTTTTTGCATACTATATCATATCTGGAATATTACAAGTGGTATCAGAGCAGTTTCCTCAACAGGAAATTGTGTTTTTTTTTTTTTTTTTATTCATTTATTTATTTATTTTTCTTCGGGGTACACATATTATGACGTCTTAAAAATACAAAGATATGTTGTTACATGCATAAAACCACAATTGGGGAGTAATACACACAGGAAATACAAGTGTTACTTAAGCGCACATCTTTTGGCCACCCTTTTAACCCCTATTGATACCCCTTCGAGTGGTAGCGCATCAGACAACACCTGTATACAGATCGGACAAGATATCCTAAAGCACTCCATAGATAAACCGATCGGTTTCTTGACTGCTATAGTGCCACTGAGAACAATACTCGAGAAGATACTCTCTAGTACCTGGGTAGTCGGGTAGTATGGCTAAGGGAACAGTCTGGACTCCTTAGTTGGTGCCTTGAGATATTGGGTTGAGTAATACTATTGGACTCTGCATGTATATCAAAGATCTATAGCATAGGGAAAACCTTTGTATGTAGACACCCTACATACCCTAACCCTTGGGATGGAAACATAAACAAAATAGACAAGATCTGTTTCCGCGCAACTGTGCCTCTTGCATTCTGTTTACAAAATTACTTCACATTTCTTCCCGTTAAGAATTTGGGCATTTCAATACTGCATTATTCTTCGGATTGGAGTATAGCTGCTTATTTGAGCCCTATCCCATTGGATTCCTCTCTTTTCCTTGATCGTAGTCATACCTATCATTTTTTAACAATTGTTTTTCTCGTAGACCCGACCCCTTTCTGACACCCTTATTTGGGCCTTACCCCATTGGATTCCCCTCATTTCCCTAATCATCGTGATACCCTTCACCCATAACCCATTTTCTATGTGGTCCCACCCATCCCTTTCCATTTTCCCTCTTCATCATGGCCCACACTCGTAGCCAAGACTTGGAAGCCCGCTTCAATTCCTTTTCCTCTAGTTTCACAGAGACCTAGTCAGAAGTGAGGCATCTCAGTTCCAATATTGCCACCATCAATAAAATCATGCATTCCTCCATAGACGCAAAAATGGAAACTATCAAATAGGACCTCTCTACCCAACTTGCATCCTTCACTAACATGATCTATGCCAAGCTGAATATCCATGAAGACCTTACCTCCTTTGACCCACATTTTCACTCTGAAGGTGAAACTTCCTCCAATTCATAGACTTTGCAATCCCATCCCTTTCAGCGTGACCTACGCCTTCAGCATGTGCATGTGAACAAAATTTAATGGCTCGGATCCCACTAGTTGGGTAACTAAAATGGAGCATTGTTTCTCTTTGTATGGCATTACAGATGAGTTGGAAAAACTCCAGTATGGTGTTCTCCATCTAGATCAATAATGTTGGCAATAGTGGAAATGGAGAAAAAATGCCCGCCAAGGGTATATGGCTTGGAAAAAATTTGTGGCAAAGCTTTATGAATACTTTGACACTAACACCAAACATTTAGGTCGTTTGACAAAGTTGAAACAATATGGCATAGTGGAAGACTTTTTAACATCTTTTGAGCAATTGGCTTTCTGCATAGAGGGCATGTCTGAAGCTTTTTTTTTATAATGTTTTATCAGTGGCCTCAAGGATGAGATCTGTTCCCATGTCTTCATGGATTAGCCTTAGAGTTGGGTGGAAGCTACTAAAATTGCTAAGGAAGCACAAAAGGTTATCTCTTACCAAACCAGAAAACCCTCCTTTATTCCTCGCCCTAAACTAGTCACTCCCACTCCACTAAAGATCTAGAAATTGACCAGGGTAGAAATGGATGAACGCCAACTCAAAGGCCTTTGTTATAATTGTGATGAAAAATATTTTCCTGGGCACAAGTGTAAGGAAAAAAATATTTTTATGGCCATCTTAGAGGATGTTTGAAGATGATGTCAAGGCCCCCCTGTGGCTCAGTCACCTGAACCCACTGACATGACCCCACCCTCCGAACCTCCTAAAGTTGAACGGGTCATTTCCCTGAATTATCTCATTGGATTCTCTACTCCCCAAATCCTCAAGCTAATTGGTTACATCAATCATCGAAAGGTCATCATCCTTGTTGATAGTGGAAGCACCCATAATTTTATTCATCGTTGCATTACACAAGAAATTAATTACTATATCCGTGTAGTCAATAATTTTGAATTCATTATTTCCAAAGGAGGGTCCATGAAATGTGGGGGGAGTTGTGAAAATGTGTGTCTCCAAATTGGCTAGTACCACATGAAATCTCATATGTTTTCTATCAACATCGGTGATTGTGACATTGTGTCAGGTGTTGAATGGCTAAGGAATTTGGGTCCCATTCTCATGGATTTTAAGGAATTAACCATGCAATTAAACCAGGAGGGCCAACAATGTAAGTTCCAAGGCATCACAATAGGTTCCCCTGAGATCATCAGTTCCCATCACATGGAAAATATCCTAAAAAAATGTCATTCTGACATTATTACACAAATCCATTCCATTCACACCACTGAGACACCCTCTATGTCACCGAACCTCCAATCCATCCTCTCAAAACATCAAGTTGTTTTCTCCAGTCCCCAGGGACTTCCTCCTTCTTGTGGTGTTCATGATCATTCCATTCCCCTTGTCCCTGAAAACCTTCCTCCCAATATTCGTCCCTATCATCATCCCTTTTCCCAGAAAAATGAAATTGAGAAAATTGTTCAAGAATTGCTCATCCCAGGCATTATCTGTCCTAGTACGAGCCCCTATTATTCTCCTATGGTAATGGTCCTTAATAAATAAGGATCTTGGCACATATGTCCTGAATTTCGTGCCCTCAACAAGCTCACCATCAAAGAAAAATTTCCCATTCATGTCAATGATGATCTCTTGGATGAATTGAGTGGTGCCCAGTTCTTTAATAAACTTGATATTCGTTCTGGCTACCACCAGATAAGTATGAACGAGGCATACGTTCCTAAGAATGCATTTCAAACTCATGAGGGACACTATGATTTTTTGGTCATGCCCTTTGGCTTTTGTTGATGCATGAGCATCACCATCATCATTGAAAGGAAGCTAGGCTAGAGGATAATGCACCATCCAATGCATACTTAGGAGATGATTTGGATTCCCAAAGGAGGAAGTGCCTTTTTGAATTTTGAAATTATGAAAAGGATGTAATTAATGACCTCTAAATGTTTGGAGGTTGAAGCCATTCCCAAAGATCCTAGTGGATTGCAATTTCTTTAATGTATGGAAGGATTGTACAGATGTTTTGCCTCAATCCTTATCAACTTTGTAAATGCTCATAACTTCATAGGTAGCCTAGAAGTAGGATGCTTAATTTTTATATGATAGAAGTAGGTAGTTAGGATGGAAGGCTCGAGAATCCCCTTAATGGATATAACTTGTATTACATGCCCATTTTTTGTTCTTGTTGTTGGGTTGTTGTGAGAAGCAGAGGAGAAGATTGTGGGAACTTTGTGTATATACTTTTTATTTGAATATAAGAAAAGAGGATTGCTTCAAATGCTTTGGTTTATCTATCTCTGAGCTAATTGATTGAATGAGGTTATTTTTAGTGTGTTTTACATGGCCATGTATGTGTTTCATGTTTATGTGAATGAATCTTTAAGAGTTGCATAAGTTTCAATTTCTTCTCTTTTGAAACATTTGGTCAAGAAGCACACAGTGCCCACACAAGGAGTGCGCAGACTGGGAGTCGTTGACAAGACTCTTAAGCTCAAGAGAGATAGAGGGAAATTTCATGGAGAGACTGAAAGGTGTGCACATATACTCTTTCAAGTATAATATCTCTGTGAAAGACCCGTGCAAGGATTCCATAGGGCCGACACTGATAAAAAGTGTTGAAACTTTCTAAGGAAGCTGAGTGCAAGGAATGCACACAGAAATTCCTTCGAGACTTCAAGTTGGAAAAACAATGCAAGGTGTTCACCGGGGTCTAAACCCCCTTTCAATCTTGAAGCTTAGGATAAATAACATTCAAATATCTCAAAGGGAGGAAGAGTCATCGAAGACTAGAAAACAACGAATGAGATCCATTTGGGAAATCGCAGAAGAGTGGACAACCATCAGATCTAGATGAGTTGCACAAGAGTTAATTGGTGAAGTCCTTAGGACTTCGCATGTTCATGAGATTTGGAGTGTGGAGGCATCGGGACCCCCAAAGTCCCGAAGGCCAGAGCCACTCATGGTCATCCATTTCCTGAGGGACCGTTTCAGTAGACCATGTATTTCAATGGACTAGCACTACGGAGGAGATTATGAGTGGAGATTCGAGAGTGAAAGACTTCTGAAGGCCCAGAAGTTGGAATTCAATCCTGGCCATTGATCTAAGTAGACATGTGGTGGGAAGATAGGCCCTTCACAAATTTGGCATTCATAGGTATATTAAGTTGGAGGAGTCAGGTTTCTCAAAGTCCAAAGCCTTGGAGTTCATTGTGACCATTGATTTCTTGAAGGAGGAAAGTCATTGATCTTCGTCAGCGAAAGTTATAGAATTAGTAAGTCTGGAAGGGAGCAAGTGTTGAGAATCCTCGAAAACCCAAACAACGGAGTTCATTGGAGATTTCCATCGTTGAGGACACAAGTCGCCAAATCAGGAGATTGAGAGATCAAGAACTTCATAGGATTTGTGGAGTGTTTGGTGTAGAGGTTCCCGTAGGCCATACTGAGCCTTATCCTTCTATAAACGAAGGGACACGTGGAGGATGGATCTCAACTACTCGAGTTCAGCCTTCATAGGGTTACAAAGAGCTGCAATGGGAAACCACCTAGACTTCCGAAGCTCGAAACAAATCTAGGTCATTTGTCTGCCAACGCCTGAGAACTATTGACCTGTCACTGACATACGTTCATCAGTCTGCTACTTGGGAATATCTAGAGGGAGGCATTTTGAAAATCCCCAAAGACCAAAAAATTGAAGACTTTTAGGACTGTAGATCGCGATGGAGATATAGAACCGTTGATCCTACATGGAGTTCGCCACTCCATTAATTCTCTGATCAAGAGGAGTGTGTTGTTTGTTTGTTGATACTCTCGAAGCTCAGAGGCTCCAAAGTCCCAAATTATATGAAGTTTGAATAAATATCCCACAGTTTCAAGCCCAGGGTCACGTGGACTTCGTCCCTGATCGGTCAAATCCCTATGAAAGGAAATTGGTCTAGAAAGAGAGGGAAAAGACCTGTGGAAGTGAAATTGAAGGTTCGGTGGGAACCTGTGAGCTGATCCAGCTCCTGAATTGGACAATCCTTAGACCGAGAGGTCAAGCGAGCCCAGGAGGTGGTGGGGGTCTGTGTCATTTGTAATTCTCCCTCCACTTTCCAAAGCCTCATGAATCATGTCTTCCATCCTTTTCTCTATCATTTTGTCTTATTTTTATTTGATGATATCCTCATATATAGTAAAACCTGGACAACCCATCTTGCTCATGTGGATCAAGTTCTACATCTACTTTCTCAGCACCAACTTTTCCTCAAAAAATATAAATTTGCTTTTGGAGCCTCAGAAGTCGAGTACTTGGGTCATATTGTTGGCAAGGAAGGTGTTAGGGTGGATCATAAGAAGATTGAAGCTATACAGGATTGGCCTCTCCCAAATACTCTCAAAAGATTGCATGGTTTTCTAGATTTAACAGGATATTATCGCAAGTTTGTTAAGAATTATGGAAAGATTGTGGCACCTCTCACTGCTCTCCTTAAAAAGAATTCTTTCACTTGGACTCTTGCAGTTGACCGGGCCTTTCAAGCCTTGAAGGCAACTATGTGCACTACTCTGGTTCTAGCCCTTCCTGATTTCACAAAGACCTTTGTCCTGGAATGTGATGCTTTTGGGAGAGGAATTGGAGCAGTCCTTATGCAAAATGCTCGGCCTTTGGCCTTTACCAGCAAGAAAATGTCAGAGCAACATTTGGGCCAATAATATACGAAAAGGAAATGTTGGCTATTATGCATGCAATGGATCTCTGGCACCCTTATCTATCGGGGAAGTGCTTCCAAATTAAGAGAGATCATCAAAGCCTCAAGTATTTTCTGGAGAAATTCCTTTCCTCCCCGGAGCAACAAAAATGGGTGACTAAGCTCTTTGGATATGATTATGAGATCATTTACAAGAAAGGCAAAGACAATGTGGTTGATGATGTTATTTCAAGAAAATATGAAGATAAAGGGTCCCTTTTTTCCCTCTTCTTCATTGTACCATATTGTCTCCAAGTTGTTCGCCGGGAATGGTACAAGACCACAAAATTTCACATATGATCCAAAAATTACATGCCAATTCTCTAGTTTCCCTAGGGTACTCTTGGCACAATGATGAGCTTCACTACAAAGACCATTTGTATTTAAGTAAACATTTACAACTTAAATCCAAGGTACTTTCTGAGCTTCATTCTACACCCATAGTTGGGCACTCAGGATTTACCAAAACCTATGACCGGGTCAAACGTTATTTTTTCTGGTATGGTATGAAACATGAAATTCACACTTTTGTGGCAAGATGTGATGTTTTTCAATGCAACAAGGGAAAAACAGTCAAATCTCCTGGAACACTACAACTACTTCTGATTCCACTTGCTATTTGGAGGGATATCTATATGGATTTTATTGTGGGATTACCTGATCA
Organism: Picea glauca; assembly: GCA_000966675.3. Taxonomy (NCBI): domain Eukaryota; kingdom Viridiplantae; phylum Streptophyta; class Pinopsida; order Pinales; family Pinaceae; genus Picea; species Picea glauca. The sequence continues at coordinate 1,127,628 of JZKD02S2077922.1, read as the reverse complement.
AGCAATAAGTCAGTCATCATGGTGGTCGTTGATCGTATTTCCAATTATGCTCATTTATGTGCTCTTCAACACCCATTTACCACCTCCATTGTGGCTCAAATTTTCATGGATCATGTCTTCAAGCTTCATGGCATGCCTCATTCTATTGTTTATGATTGATATCCCACTTTTACCAGTAATTTTTGGCAAGAACTGTTCAGGCTATAGGGCACCCAATTGCATCTCAGCACAACTTATCATCCCCAGACTAATGTTTAAACTGAAGTTGTCAACAAGTGTTTGGAAAAAATTTTGCCTTTTTTTGCATATTAAAGTAAAAATAAGTGGGCTCAATGGTTACCACTAGCTGAATGGTGGTACAACACTTCTTACCATACAACTACCCGCATGAATCCTTTTGAAGAAGTATATGGAAAAAATCCACCTTCATTTATCTCATACCTTCCAGGTGTCTCGAAGGTCTAGGAGGTTGACCAAACACTTACAGTTCATGAGGCTATTCTCCACACCCTCAAAGAGAATTTGGTCATTACCTAGAATCACATGAAGCAACAGGAAGATCAAGGTTTCTCTGAATGTCAATTTGTTGAAGGAGACCAGGTGTTTCTTTGACTACAACCTTATAAGAAAACGTCACTCAAGGCCGACCATTGTCAGAAACTGGAGCCCAAATTTTATGGTCCTTATACTGTTCTCAAGCATGTGGGACATGTGGCCTATCAATTAGCTTTGCCCGATCATTCTAAGCTCCATCCTATTTTTCAAGTCTCCTACTTAAATAAGGTGATTGGAACTAGGTGCCAAACTCAAACCAACCTTCCCAAGTTGGATGAAGAAGGCTCCATCAGGGTACATCCACAAGCAATTTTGGACCAGTGTGAGCTTCATCTTCATCAAGGCACCATCAAGGAAGTGTCATTCCAGTGGAAAGATACAACTACAATAGATGCCACTTGGGAACCAACTACCATTCTGCATCAATTTCCTCATCTCAAGCCTTGAGGACAAGGTTATTTTTAAGGGAGAGGGCATGTTAGGGACCTAACCTCCCTAAACCTCACCTAGGTAGAATAATATATTTCCATGTAATAAAGGCCAATATTAATAAGGCCTAGAAATAAGGAAGAATAAGTCAAATGTAAGAAAACCTAATAGAAGCATCCACTTCTAGAAGGATCTTCCTCTAGATTGTTCTTTTGGATAGATATATTTAGTATAAATAGGAGTATAGGGTATGAGAAGTTTTGTCTTGGAGATTATTGTAATAGAGCTTTGCTCTACTAGAGGTTGCCCCCTTGAATATGCAAGTGAATATTTCTATCAGTAATAAGGTTCTCTCTCTGGTGTTATTATGGTACTATTCTAATATTGATCTGGTTACATTATTGTTTTTCTACCATTGTTTGCTAAATATTTATGTTCTACATACTATATTGTATCTGGAATATTACACTTACTTTATGTGATTTTTTTTTGTTTCTTAATAGTTATTTTGGATTGCGACATTCATCTTTCTACATTAATGGTTGTGTAACATTCTGACATTCATCAAATGTCATGTCACATTGTGATGTTCATTAAGGATTTTGACACATTGTGACATTGATCAAATGTGATGTCACATTGTGACATTTTTTAAGGGTTTTGTCAGATTTCAATGCTCATCGATGGTTTGGTTGGGTTGTGGCATTCATTAATGGTTATGTTAGATTGTAATATTCATTTTGTCTTACTTTATAATATGGATATGTTTTATTGTGATGTTCTCAATGATTATGTGACATTGATACATCCAGCTGGGTTCACTTGTGTCAGATTCATGCATTCATGAATGGTTATGTCGCATTGTGGTGCCAATCAAATGTGATGTGACATGTGACATTCATAAATGATTTTGTGATATTGCGACATTCATCGAGGGTTATGTTGGATTACGATATTCCTTTATGGTTATTTTAGATTGCAACATTCATCTTGATGTGTTAAAGGCTATGTCATATTGCGACGTTCATCAAATTTCATGTCACATTGCAATGTTCATTAAGGGTTTTGTCGCATTTCGATGTTAATGAAATGTGATGTGATGTTGTGACATTCATAAAGGATTTTGTCACATTGTGACATTCAAGGAAGGTTATGTTGGATTGCGACATTCATTGAGGGTTATGTTAGATTGTGACATTCCTTAATGGTTATTTTGAATTGTGACATTCATCTTTCCACATTAATGACCATGTCATATTGCATTGTTCATCAAATTTCAAGTCACATTGCGACGTTCATTAAGGGTTTTGTCACAATGTGACATCATTAAGGTTTGTATCGCATTGCAACGTTCATTAATGATTATGTTTGCTTGTGGCATTCTTCAATGGTTATTTCAGATTGTGAATTTCATTTGGATTAATGTGAAGTTGGTGTGTTTCTTAATGGTTATTTTGGATTGCAACATTCATCTTGCCACATTAATGGTTGTGTAACATTGTGACATTGATCAAATGTCATGTCACATTGCGATGTTCATTAAGGGTTTTGTTGCATTGTGACGTTAATCAAATGTGATATCATACTTCATCATTTATTAAGTATTTTTTCGAATTGCACTATTCATCAAAGGTTTTGTTGGGTTGTGACATTATTCAAGGTTATTTCAAATTGTAACATTAATTTGGGATTACTTTATAATATGGATATGTTTGATTGTGATGTTCTCAATGATTATGTGGCATTGAGACATTCATCTTGGTTGACTTGTGTCAACTTCCAACATTCATGAATGATGGTTATGTTACATTCATCAATGATGGTTATTTTAGAATGTGACATTCATCTTAGCAAATTTTATGTCAAATTACTACATTCCTTAATGGTTTTGTTGCATTGTAGCATTTATCAAGGGTTATGTTGAATTGAGTTTGGTTGACTTTGATTGGCCATAGATGACATCCCTCAAAGGTTATGTGAAATTGAAAATTTCATCTTCATTATACTTATGTCAAACAACTATGTTACCAAATGGTTATGTGACATTGTGTCGGTCATTAGGGTTATTTCACATTGAATGAAGAGGGTTTTGTCGAATTGTGACATGTTTCTTAGATTATATTGGATTATGATGTTACTTAATGGTTATTTCATTGATTGTATGAGTATATATAATATATGAAAGGTAAATCCTCAATTAATAATATAATTTTGAATATGTTTGACAATTATGGTTGACCATGGTTGACTATATTAACATTTGTTAACTATGTTTGACTATAGTTCAATTTGGTTAATTATGGTTGTCTACACCTCACCATAATGACATCACTACATTCATCTTAGTTAATTTTATGTCAAATTGTTGCATTTCTTAATGGTTTCATTGGATTGCAATGTTCATGAAGACTCATGTCACATGTGTCACATTGAGTTTGGTTGACTTTAGCTGGTCATACTTGATATTCCTAAATGGTTATGTGAAATTGTGACATTCATCTTGGATAAGTTGCTTTCATGAAGGATCTATGTAACTTGATTATTGAGAACATTCCAAAAACATTGTTCACTATTGAGGTACCATGTTTAAAACATTGTACCATTATTCAAGTACCATGTTATTAATTAAACATTAATTCCCACCTAAAGTATGTAATTCACGTGTCACATGTTTTTGTTATAAATTTTATTTAGAATAATTTTAATTGAAGTGTTATAAAGGGGGATTTGGGAAGTAGATTAAAAATTTATCCTTAAAATTATGGATTCTTGATGAACTTCACAATGCAAAATAATAAACTTGGTTAACCTTAATATCAAATATTCATTCATTCATTTATTCATTTGTTTGCATTAACAATAATATGTTATTTTCAAAGTTGTTAACTTAATCAAATATTATGTTGAAAGCATCTAATGAAAATCATATTTCACAAAGAGAATCTTGGTATTACATTTTATAATCATATTAACATAATTAACACGGTTATCAAATATTCATTTATTCAATCTTATGTTGGAAGCCACTAATAGAAATCATATTGTACAAACATAATCTTGTTATTACATTTTATATGCATATATTTTTTTTTAAAGTAAAAAAGGGGTAGTACCTTCTATAAAATATTAACCCAAAACTTTGTCAAAAATACACAGTATCATAGCTAGAGTTACCAAAAGATGCTGCCGGTAACCGGAAACCAGCATTATTGGGTAGAGCTTAGCAGTTTATACAGTAATATGGTCAAGAAAAAGACATCTGTCCTGCCCGTGGGAAACCATGACAGATGCCAGAAGTCCAAAGAGGCATATAGCAATTAACACATAAAAACAAAAACCTGGAGGGCCCGGCTGCCTAGGCATCCGGTGACTTGGCGCGTCTATCAGCGTTCTTCGATAGGTCAAAGGCCTACATGCCCATGTGGCCCCGATGTGGCGCTGGGGTCCCGGAGAGCTCTTCGAGGAGCACATCGAGTCTCTGTCCCATAGTGACAGCCCTGTGTTCCAAGTCCGCGACGTGGCTGCGGAGCTCGAACACCAAG
>JZKD02S2077922.1:1108594-1122419 GCA_000966675.3 Picea glauca | reverse complement strand
ATTTCGAATTTAAAATGAAGGATAAAAGTTTATAAAAACTTTTCAGTAAATTGTTATTTATTTTGGACTCAATATAAAAGAAGACAATAGTTTTAATAGACATTCATAACCATGAACACCAATAATATAAGAGTGATAATTTTGTTATTCATTTATATTTATTTTTATTTTTATTTTTTATTTTTATGTATACACATTATACTATCTTTTTTATTTTTAAACTTTTTATTAATAAATTATATTTTTATTAATAAATTCTGTTTTTAAATTCTAATTTATTGAAAAAAGTTAAATTTATTATGATATTTTGAAAAAAAAGTTAAAAAAAATAAAATTATAATGTAAAAGTTAATTAATACTATTGATTTTTAATTAAGTATATATCCAAATATATTGTAGTTTTTGTGGTTCCTTTTTCATTTGTTTGCAACGTTTTTCTTTAAATCGTAGAGATGGAGCTTTCAATGCAACCATGAAGTGGAAAAAACATTCATTATATATTTATTATAAATCCTTAACCCTTGGAATTATAAACCCTTAACCAACTCTTCTTTTAAAGAATAAAATTAAAAACTTTTCTTAATAAATTTAGGATTAAAATAAATTTAAGTGAATTAATTTATTTTTATATTTTATTTTTATTTTTATTTTTTCAAATATATTATTCTTATAGAGGATGCAGTTTTTTCTTTAGATGATATAGAGTTTGGGGTTAAGCAACTTGCAAATGGGAAAGCTAAGGATATTGAAGGTTACCAAGATGAAATTTTTAAAATCGGAGGGCATATCCTTATCCCTCACATACACAAGCTCTTCAATTTAAAAGTTAAGCAGGGATTCCCTAAACCCTGGATGCAAAGCCTCATTGTTCCTATTTTTAAAAATGGGGATAGAAACACTCCCTCTAATTATAGGACCATTATGATTAGCCTGATTTTAGCCAAGCTTTATGGAATTATTTTGGAAAAGAAGATTAGCCTTTGGCTAGAAAGTCATGGTAAAAGAGCTAAAGTCTAGGCTGGGTTTAGGAGATATCATTCAATTGTGGACCATCTTGTTACCTTTAGGATCATTGCAGAGGAGTTCCACATTTCTAAAACCAATCTTTTTTGTTGTTTTGTTGGCTTTAGTTCTTTTGACATGGTTCCTAGGAGAAACCTTTGGAATAGGTTGGAAGAGATAAAAGTGCTTCTGGAGTTGAGGGTTACTGCAATAAGGATGTATGAGAACATTATTTCTAATTTTAAAAACATCGAGGGCTGGTCGAAAGAGTTTAACTGCAATATTGGAGTCAAACAAGGTTGTCCCTTGTCCCCTAACCTTTTTGGCATATACATTGACAAGTTAGAATATTGTTTTGAAAAAGTAGGTTGTGTGGGCCCTACTCTAACTGGTATAGTCATCAATCCTCTTCTTTATGTTGATGATATCGTTCTTATGCAAAGGATTCCCCATGATCTTGAAAACCAACTAAGAATCCTTAAGGATTTTTGCTCCAATATGGGTATGACTGTTAATACTGATAAGACTAAGGTCATGATTATTAAATCCAATAAAATCACTTATGATACCTTCGTAAATGAAAACAACAACTTAGAGGAGGTCACTTCATACAAATATCTTGGAATTGATATTCACCACAAGCTCAACTGGAATTATAGCATTAAGAAAATGATTATTGGGGGATGTAAAGCTTATTATGAGCTTCAAAAAAATTGTAATTTAGCCGATCTTTGGATTTGGGATAAGAAGAAACTCATCATTGAGACTCTCGTTACACCTATTATTCTTTATGGATGTGAAGTAGGGGGTTGTAGTATCTCTCGTTAATCCTGGAGAAATATAGAGCAAATACAAAAGAATTTTATAACGTATAATCTCAAAATTAAAGGAAATACGCCCTATCCCATCCTCCTCTTAGAAACAAGTCTCTCCCCCATCGAGAGCACGGCTATGACTAGATACCTAATGTATAAGAGCAAGTTAAACAACATGGAAGACAATAGGCTTCCTAAAATTGCTTCAAAATCGAGTCGTAACCACCCTCGACTCAAGCGAGGATGGCATAAAGATGCCCAATCTTGGCTAAACTATTGGGGAATCATGGAAGACACCATTTTGCAAAATAAAAATATTATTAAAAATAACATCAAATCAAAATTTAAGGAGAAAATGTGGTGTGATAAATAGTTAGAGGAAAAAATAAAGTTAAGGTATTATAAGGATGCAATCAACCGTAACCTAGAAGATCAAAATTATCTATATGTTTTGACGAGTGTAAAGAAAAAAATAAGCATTGCTAAGATAAGAAAAAATTCTCATGAGGTCCATAGTGAAACTGGGTGTTGGTCAGTTCCTAAAACGTCATGGGATGAAAGAGTGTGTCACCTTTGTGAAACTAAGAAGGTTGAATATGAAAAACACTTTCTCTTAGATTGTCCAACCTATAACCAGATTAGATCTCATTTTCAAAATATTTGTCACACTACCAAGTTTCCTAACCTCTTAACTCAACAAAACTATGGTGATCTTGGAAAACTTCTCTTAATGCTTTTCGAGCACAGAAACAAATTTCTAAATAATCACAAGTAATCACTTACCCTCTTAAGGTTCGATACACCAATTTGGTCTTAGTGGAAGTTAATCATCATCATCATATAAACTATTTTATTTTTATATTTCTATTTCTATTTTAATAATTATAGTTTATTTTTTAAAACTTTCAAATATATATTTACGATATTTATATTTATATTTTATTTTATATTTTATATTTTCAATCTATTTAATATATGATATTTAAATTTAAAATATATTTAAACTTTATTTTTCTTTTTTTTTTTTTAATTTTAAGATGATGATGATTAATGTCCACGGAGACCTATCGGAGCTTAAGAGGGTAAGATATTATTTGCAATTATTTATAATTTTTGTTTTTGTGCTTGAAAAACATTAAGAGAAGCTTTCCAAGATCACCATAGTTTTGTTGAGTTAAAAGGTTAGGGAGGTTGGTACTCTCACAAATATTTTGAAATTGAGATCTAATGTGGGTATAGGCTAGACCATCTAAGAGAAAGTGTTTTTATCTCCAACCTTCTTAGTGTCACAAAGCTGACCAATGCTTAGTTTCACTATGGAGCTCATGAGAATTTGTTCTTATCTTAGCAATGTTTTTTTTTTCTTTACACTTGTCAAAAGAAAGATATAATATAGATCTTATAGATTATGGTTGTTTACATCCTTATAGTACTTTAATTTTCTTTTTTCCTCTAACTCTTTATCACACTACATTTTCTCCTTAAATTTTGCTTTTAAATTATTTTTAATAATATCTTTATTCTAAAATGATATCTTATATTTTATAATATTTTTATTTTTATTATTTATTTTTATTATATTTAATATATAATATTTAAATTTAAATTATATTTAAACTTTACCAACACCCACCACCACAAAATAGTATAGGAAAATGAAAATGTCTACTTAAATCAAAACAACATCAACCATTTACAAGGTCAACTCACAATAAACATAATATTAAAATGAAAAGCCTGAATATAACAAGAAGGCGTAACCATCACAAGGTAAACTCACAATAAACATAATATTAAAAGGAAAAGCTTGCATATAACAAGACGTAAAAGCAATAAAGTGAGCTCTAAATAAAACATAACGGGAAAAGCATGAATAAAGAAAGAATAGAAAGTAATCATGCGAAGTGCAGCGAGAGGGTGGTCATCTCATAAAATTCAAACGCAACCATGCCCTCTCAACTTTAGAGAGAGGGTGGCCATGAGGATTGATTTTTTATTGATTTTTGACGAGGACTTTTTAATTCATCGTGGCTATGCATCTCATCTCTCTTCTAGTAAAAGGACTTTTTGAATTTAGTAAAAGCACTTTTCATACTCCATCCTTTATTAGTCTGTGTTGAAGGTAAGGAGAGACTCTAACATTTTATTGAACGTTGACTGTTTATTATTTCATATTTTACTTTTATTAAATAGATGATATTTATAATTCTTTTAGGATAGTTTGTAATTTCTTTTATTAAATATTTTACGAAAAAATATTTGTTTATGATTCTGTTGGTTATAACATTTTGAACTCTTATTATAGGTTTTCCTCCTCTCAATGTATGTTTTTTCATTTCCTATCTTAATTTTTTGTTATGATTTGGAATATGCAATTTTTCATGATTTAGAATATGCATTTTTTTCATTCTTCACATTGTTACATTATCCTAAGTTCATAAGTTATAAGTTCGTTATCCTTCCGCTTTGTTACTTGCACTACATTAACATTAATGCTTGTCACATCAACACTTCTATTCTAGTCAGCATACCTGAATTTCAATAAAATTTCAATGTCATGGATTTAAATAGTTTTTAAAGAGTCACAAATGCGGCCACCATCTCCTGTCTCCACCCATCACCTAGGGCCTCAACAATACTCAATACTCAAGAGGGCCTCAACAATATTGTAGGAACAAAGCCATAAAACCACACTGGAACAAATGTCAAGACTTTTTTTTTCTCCTTTTGTCAAGAACCCATACCACACTATACCTTGCTGCACAGGAGAAAGTACAGATAAGCAATTGATTCAAGATTAGTTAAGCATTTCCTCACTCGACACTAGTAGTTTCTTACCCAAGAGTAGCAAATCCACCACAAGCAGTGAAGATACATAGCCATACAACAACAGGTACATACGTAGTTCCACATCCCACACACGTTAATTTAATTCAATTTGTACTCAATGTGTTTCAGATAATGTTTATGTACTTAATCTTCTGCAGCAATTTCTTTAGATTTGTCAAGGTTTGCATCATCATATGAACCTAACAATGACACATCCAATAAATAGTGAATAGTAAGTCTCCATGTATTCAAAACTAATTAGAGTCTCGGATAATTGACACATCCAATAAATAGTGAATAGTAAGTCTCCATGTATTCAAAACTAATTAGAGTCTCAGATCAAACAAAACAAGAATCGAGGCATGAGAGTTCATCATCATAGCTTTAGTCTATTATACATAGGACTTGCACCATCATTAAAAAAATTTCATCATGTAATGCCTTGATACCCTATAGACATGAGAAGAGTTAGATAAACATGTTCTGCATACTTATTTAGTATTTACCGAAAATAAGTTTACTATTTAGTTAATGTTCACTACTTGATGGTGAACAAGAAGTAAAACAACTATGATGATGATGGAATACAACTACCCTTCTACAAATTAAAATTTTATGTACAACTCTCTCTTCAATGCTAGATGATTTATTTTTATATAAAAAGAAAATGTAGAAACAAATGCAAGAAAGTTGAAATGCATAAGTAGTTGGCTTTGATTTTTCGAGATTTCAAAACTTGAAAGAAATAACAGGATATGTAACAAATGTAATACTCACAAGAAGCATATGTAACAATTTTTTACATTATCCCCCATCTCTACATACTAGATATAAACAACCTAGGTTTGGAAACACCTTTGTTAAAAGAAAAAAAATACAATCAAGTTAAACTCAATAACACAGTTCATGTAGATATAAATAACCCAGGTTTTGGCAACACCTTTGTTAAAAGAGAAAAAAAATGCAACCAGGTTAAACTCAATAACACAGTTCAAACACTTGCAGATATGTAATTTTTGTCATTTTAATGAACTAGAAGCTGGAAAATAGTCATAAGAAGCATTGAAACATTGACAATCAAATCAACCAAAAGACTATTGAATATAACTTTAAAAGGTCACTAGAAACTTTTAATTGTAAATATAATTTTAAGGTAATGAAACTTACAGTAAAAAGTTGAGTGCAACAAGACTAAAACCCTTTCCTTCAATATATCAGGGTGAAAACATGTAGTCTATAGCCTAATTCCTAGCATATATTTCAGAATCAAACGTCCTTTTGTTCATATGAAATTTAGGCCTCAAGTTATGAATCTGAACTTCTTGTTGCAATTCAACGACAATTTAGTCCCTTGTTGGATGAAGTAGGCGTTCAACAATTGCGGCTATGAGAATGTTATTGATATCATAAGAAGTTATTGTTGTGCATATTTTAGATACAATACTGGATCAAAATTTGTATAATGTCAACATTACGCTGCAAAATTTTAGAAAAACGGAGCACAATAATCTTCCACTAGGGACTATTAACACAGATATACTAAATTTGTGTAATTCCAAATATTACTTTCCAAAATCTTATACATGTAAGCTAGGAACTTCTCGGCAAGATTGAATCTACCCATACAAAGTAACGATATTTATAATTACTATTGTGTAATGTCTACATTACTTTGCAATGGAACTTCCTGGCAGGGTTGCAGCTACCGATACACAACAACTATATTTGTAGTTAATGAATTTTAGAGTTTATATCTACCTACTTCACTATTCATGGTTACATCGATCATATGAGCCACAAGTGTTGAACACTAACTTATTGTTAGGATTCTATATTGAGGCATAGAAAACACACTAGACACTAACAAAACACACTATTTTTTGCAGTTTGGTGTGCCAAGTTAGGACTTTTTTAAATTGGAAGAGAAGAGACAGTAATCAACATTGAAAATCTCTAGTCATCCCACTTACCCACGACATTTGTAAAAGAGCGAAAAAGTGCCCAAATAAGTACCAAATTGTAAGTACTCTAACACATAGAACATTCAGTCAATCTGTATTGGAAGGCTGAACAATCGATGGAGGGAGATGAAATCTCATATAGATTTGATTGGACTTTAAGCCCATTTATGAATATGATGCCCATTCTTATATGTTAGCTCTTCTAGCACCAATAGAAAGAGAAAGCAATGCATTGTACAGAGCTTGATCTATATTTTGTAATATAAAACTATGTGTATGATAAGATAACATTAAAATACAGGTAGACCAAAAAATCCACATGCATTAAATATCCAATATCATTCGATGCTTCAGCCCTTAATGCATAAAACAACGCTTATTGCAAAAATGCAGTTGTTGTGAATCCATGAAAACATATCAAGGAGACTTGTTTCATACATACTTCCTTTTCTTACCATCATACCATCTAAGCACAACATAAAGAAAGTAATCCTTGACTTGTTGTTTTTGAAAGTCGAATGTTGTAGTAGCTTCTCTTCTGGATATGATGCAAAAATACAAAACAAAATATCAAAACAAACACAATGCCACGCAAGGAGAATTACAGTTAGAAAAGTCAGAAAAGAATGTAGGCTAGGGTAGTCTCTTCGTTGGTGCTAGTAGGTGTAGGCTATGACACATGTAGCAAAACCAAATGTCTTTTCAAGATTTTTTCTTCATGTATGCATGCATGTTCGAAGTTGGAGCAGTATGGAGCAGAGCAACACAATTGTTGATTTGTCATCATTTGTCCCCAGAGAATTCATTGGTGGAGCATCAGGATTTTAATAGGTCACAGGTGCTAGCCTCCAATGTGGGCGTTTATTGGTGAAGTATCAGGTTTTTAACTGGTCTCAGGTCCCAGCCTTCAAATGTCGCGTGGGAATTTATTGGTGGAGCATCAGGCTTTTAACCAATTGCAAGTGCCAACCTAACTAGCATATTGGGATGATGAATTAATCTCATTATGTAAATCATTTGAAATTTTTTATTCAACCTAACTACCCTTTTGCCTACAATTGCAGGAAAAATTTACGGATGCATAACAACAACCATACACAGATTTCTTGGTTTTACCACTATTTTTTTATTGGGCATTCTCAAACTTTATAAGACAATGAAAATTTTATCCTCAAGTTGAAAGAAATTTAAATCCCCTTCCTTACATGTTTATAGTGTTATGATTGATTGGTGAAATGAAAAACATATAGAATTCAAAAGACTTGGAGATTTTTTTGCAAGGATAATCTATGGATATTGGCACACCAGGCTGGACAATCACATCTTTTTGGAGGTAAGGTGTTTGATTCTCATTTCCCTTCATGGACAACCTAAGGAGAAAATAAAGAAAATGTCATATGGGGTCACAGTAGAGGGTTTTCAGAGAATCCACAGAGATGGTCGCGAGAAAGTGTTAAGGTATGTTGGTTATTTTAGGGCCATTAAAGGTCTGTTATCTTAGGGATAAGATGACTCTACTATTATGTTATTATGAGCTAAATTAACATAACAATCTGTAGGAGTTACCTTGACCAGATATGTATCAAGTTTCATGTGGATTTTCGTGAACCTTTGACAACTCACTTCCAGATGGACATGACTGTCTTAATGTCAAAAATGCTTCACCAAATTTAATTTTCCACTATCAAATTTTGTTCTAATCTATTTCTATTAATTGCATCAATCTGTTTAATTTCAACGTTCTCCTTTGCTTCTCTCGATGATTTTGATGGAAATTTACCATCTACGAAGTTCAACATTTATTCTACGGTTGTGCGGCAACTTGTATTTCTCTTCACGGTTTTGAGACCATTGCAGTGACAATTATTGTGGAGACCGGCGGTGTGGTTAAGGCATTGCATGGGGAAATGCTACCCGTTATTTTCAAGAAGATTGTGTAAGATCAAGATGGTAATAATGCCAATGACTATGTGGAGCGTACAATATCCTAGTTTCAACTTTTGAAAATCCCATTTTCATGTCACTACATTTTAATTGTAATTCACCTTGCATGGCCACACTTTTCACCGGTTTTAAGCGTCAAGTTGGATGCAAGGGTAAGCTCGGTCATCAAAAAGCAAGCCCATCTCACCTAATTGTGGGTTTGAAGCTAATAAGGTTGCTTCCTACCTACTAATTTCATTACCCATTACCCAATCTAGAAGTTCACCATCTTACTTAGACACTCTAAGTCAAAACATTCATAAAACTAACTAATATTGTTAGACACTATAATTCACTCAATAGATTTTATTTTATTTAAAGAAAATGAATTGGACAACAACGCCAAACTATTCAGATTTGAGAAATGCGAAAAACTTATTTGCAGCTCTGCAATGAAAGTAGTACTAGAACTTGGGTATGAAGTGGTTTTATTTGCATCTCTGCAATGAAAGTAGTACAAGAACTTGGGTATGTAGTGGCACAGTTAGCATCAAACTATTTAAATTTGAGATATCACATTGATCTTCAATATGCAAAAAAATTGTGCAAAAACTTCAAAAAACTTTTCAACAAAGACATAGCTACTACAGTGACACTTGTTATAAGAAGTTATTATACTTATCAACATAATAATGAGTTGTTTAAAAATAACAATTTGACTAAATTCTATATAAATGAATTTTTTATTAAAATTTATTACAATATTCTATATTTATAAACTTATTAAAAATACTATTTATAAATGTAAGAAGTATCTATAATTAATTCAATATATAAAAGTATCTATTTAACTATATACACTACTCTATTAACCTAGATTTAACCATAAATATATAGGGAAGAATAAATAAACATTAGAATTACTAACCCAATAAAACTATGCTAGTGGTGGAAAACTATGGTTCAATAACACGAGCTTATAATTGCCACTACCTTCTCACAATTCATGAAAAACAATCATTTTTATGACTTAAAATTCAATCATAGCATGTTCTCATGATTGATATAGCATAAATTGATTTTGTTGTTTTTTTTTACTTTGAACTACTGGATATTGGAATAAAATTGTAAACAACAATGCACCAACCAATTGGTTGTGGTCCTGAGTCGTTATAAAATATGTCCGTTCTTCCAAATTCAAAGGGGGTAATTGATTCCAACTGGTATAAGTTTCAATACTTGCATCTACTTCGACTCAGTTTCAAACAAGGTATATAATGTATCTTTAGTATGATTCGCTATTACTTTCAATAATATCTTCGACACATTGTTATTGTTTGGACATTGATCTTGGTTAGTCTTAATGATTTAGTTTTGGTATTGGTAATTATTGTTGATTAGAGATTGATTATGCTAGGTATTTAATGTTGTTTTGTTAGTCATTAAATGTCGTTTAAGGTTGTTTTTATTTTAGTGATATTGGAAGATGCACATGTATATGGTTTATTAATGCATTCTTAGATATAGTGATTTAATTGTATTAATATTGTTTGTTTTGGTGTTAGAGATAAAGTATAGATTTATGAATAACTATGATACTTGTTGGGATCCTCATTAATGTTAGTCAAATGTTTGGAGTAGCTCGAGTATTTTGAATATTATTTTTTTAACAATGGAAGTGACTCGTTAGATTGACCTAAGCTAGGCCTAGGATCAAACAAATTGGATACCACTATAAACTAAGAGTATATCCAACATCATGAAAGATATATATACCAACAACTTGTGACTTAGAAAGGGCTAAGGAATCCCAAGGCACATCGGAGTGGACCTTTATCCAAAGGGTGTCTACCCTTCTAGCCTTGTTACAGTGGGTCAGAGTCTCAAGAGTACAAGACCTACCTCCCAACCATCTTGACAAACCGCCTCAACCCAACTACTCTGAATATTGTTATTAGAGAATGCTCCTTTGACTTAAAGGTTCTTCAAGATAAGCCATTTTTGGACTCTTCCTTATGATATTTAGGAAGCCCAATGCTAGAACTCGGGGGAAATTATGCCAACAACTCTATTGTTGATCTAATCCTAAGGTAGAGGGATAAGGCCTCCCAAGGCACATCAGAGTGGACTTCTATCTAGGGGTTTTCTACCCTTATAGCCTTATCACAATGGGCCAAACTCTCAAGAGTACACGACCTACCTCCCAACCATCTTGTCAAACTACCTCAACTCAACTACTATGAATATTGTTATTAGACAATGCTCCTTTGACTTAAGGGTTCCTCAAGATAAGGTATTCTTGGACTCTTCCTGTTGGATTACTGAGAGGGGGGGTGAATCAATAATAGCATAATTATAATTATTTTTCTTCAAATAATCCAAGTGTTATATCAATGTAGAATTATTATCCAATAATGAGAAATAAGAAATGAACAATCACACACATACACAGTACACCAATGTTTTACATGGAAACCCAAATTGAAAGAAATCCACATAATGTTTTTTTTTTATATGTCTTGAAGAATTGCAGTCATTGGAAGCACCAACTTCCTTTGTTTTCCAACTACAACTGGAATGAGGCTCCAACCCCCTAGTTTCTCAAGCTACAACCTAAGAGAAGCTCCAACTCCCTAATTCTCTAGCTACAACCAGAAGGAGGCTACAACCCCTTATGTTCTCCGGTTACAACTGGAAGGTGGCTACAACCACCTGTCATTGCCCCATCCAACCGCCCTGAAGTAGAAGTAGAATAATGGAACCATTGTCACACTATCACTATGAGATATACCGTTGTAAACCTGAACCATGCATTAATCATGCATCAACTTGTACCCCAACCTTGCTGAATTCTGGCTTATTCTAGAGAGCGACCTTGTAGAGCATGCCCCACATGAAATATTTGTTGAATCGATCTGAAACTTTTACACAGCATACTAGAGATTGTACTCTAACCAACACATTTGATATTACTGAATTTGGATATGTTATGAAGAAGTTATGGCGTTTTTACCCGAAACACTTGTTTTTTACTAGTTTCAGGACTAGCCACAAACCTTATTTTTGACGGAGTGTAACTCCAAAAATAAAACAACTCATAAGATGAATTTTTTACCACAGATACTTGGATATGTTTCTTCAATGGCATAGAAATTTCACGATCTGAAAAATTCTAGAAAAAAAGTTATTGCAAAAATGGTGAGATGACCTGTAAATAGCATACCTTAGAAAGCATCATCAAAAGAATTTATCCTTCCTTGAATTCTAGCCTTCTTTTCTTCACCTTCCCTTATAAATTCGGCTTATATATCCTTTGGTTACCTCAGACACCTATAGGTATTCAATATGCTCAAGTGTGTCTAAAATGAGAGAGCCTTGCCTCTTATTTAGACTCTCCAAGTAGCTTCCTTAAAAACATCTTCTAGGTCACTTTGCCCACTTTCCTTATTTTAGATTTAACCCACTTCTAATTTCTCCATTAAATTTATTATTTAAATAAAAAAATTTGTATTCACTATGAATTATAATACACTCATCAATTCAGTTTATTATTTACCTTCTAAGATATCTTAAACCACTTTGACTACTTTGACCTTTTGGGGCTTCTAGATGACATAAGAGGGTCCTCCAACTTCATAAGGCCATAACTCTCAAACCGTGAGGAGTTATGTGACGTTCCACATCCCACCAGAAATGGAATGGCATGTACAATATATATAGAATAGCATTACCTACAAATATATCAAAACTCATACCATTATCCATCAAACAAACTTGGGTTCTCCAACTTCTCATGGCCATAACACTCTAAACGTGAAGAGTTATGTGACATTCCACATACCACCGGAAATGGAATGAAAAACACTATCCATCTAGGATAGTTTCAGTGACAAATTCACTAACCTTCATCTCATTATTCCACAAATAAGCATGGGATCTCTAACCATACTTCTAGGATAACTCAATCCGCAAAGCATCTTCCCGTGAGGGATTTCACCATAAGGGGACCACTTTGGAGTTCATCCATTTCTACTTATTATCAACCATGAAAAGAAAATAATGAGTCATCTTTACATCAAACAATCTTGGGTCCATTACCCAACCTTCGTGCTGCGGGGCTTTCTTCAACGGTTGACATCAATGACAACCAACCTTAATCAACAATATCCCCCTTTGGCATTGATGGAAACACTCTAACGCAATACTAAAATCATATCACTCATGCTCGAACTATGCATCTGTCCTCTGCATCTGATAAATCTACTCCCCCTGGAACCATGCCTCTGTCCTCTACATCTGATAAATCTCTCCCCCTTTGTCATCAATGGCAAAGGTATCTTTCCATCCAGGGTTGCTCCCCCTGACTGAAATGTCTTTTTATCGTGCTTCCTCATGTACATCTACGACATATAAGATAAGCATCCAAAAGAATTCATTTTGGAGTATAAATAACTCCGAGTCTCTAGCGAAGATACTCAAAGGCTTTATGTGGAAGTGGTTTTGTAAAGATGTCTGCCACTTGTTCTTTTGTGCCCACATACTCAACTATGATGTTCTTTTCTACAACCCGTTCCCGTAAAAAGTGATACTTGATTGGAATGTGCTTCGTCTTGGAGTGCATCACCGGATTATTTGAGATATAGATGGCGCTTGTATTATCACAATAGATTGGAATGGGTTCATCATACTCAACATGTATATCTGTTAGAGTTTGTTTCATCCAAAGAACCTGTGTACAACATGATGCTACTACAATGTACTCTACCTCGGTTGTAGATAAGGATATTAATGATTGTTTCTTTCTTAGCCATGATACTAAACATTCACCCAAGTAGAATGTTGATCCAATGGTGCTTCGTCGATCATCAATACAACTTGTCCAATCTGCATCTGTGTAGGCAATAAGTGATAGATCATTTCCTTTTGGATACCATAATCCAAATTCTTTTGTTCCTTTGAGATATCTGAAAATCCTCTTCACTGCTAATACATGTGATTCCTTTGGTGCTGCTTGAAATCGTGCCACCTGTCCAACTTCTAGCATTACATCTATTTTGAATGTTGTCACATATATTAAGCTTCCAATCATTGACCTGTATTGCCTATGATATATAGACTTTGAATCATCATCTTTTCTCAACTTGCAATTGGTTTGCATGGGAGTGATAACTGTTGAAAATTCAACAAGAAACATGTGTCTAATTTAGTTTTCCCTTAATTAAAATTAGACAATAAATATTAATCTATTATCTCGTTCATAACTGAGTGATTTGGAATTGTAACAGAATTGTAAGT
>JZKD02S2077922.1:1004840-1029231 GCA_000966675.3 Picea glauca | reverse complement strand
AGGAATGGGATCGACCGATGGAGAAACTGGATCGACCACTTTGGCACTCTTCGGAGGAAGAGTGGGACTAATCAAGGAAGAAACCAGATCAATCACTTTAACATTCCTCAATGGAGGAATGGGATCGATTGATGGTGGAACTGGATCGACCACTTGAGTTTCATTCTCCAAGGGAAGAATGGGGTCGATGGCTAGAAATGGATCGACTGCTTTTGTGTCACTCTCTAACAGGAGAGTGGGATCGACTGAGGATGAAAACAGATCGACCACTTTGGTGTCACTCTTTTGATGAAGAGCGGGGTTGATCGATGATGGAACTGGATCAACCACTTGGTTTTGTGGTTCAATTGAGGAGGAAACTAGATTGACCACCTGATCAACCAGACTGACCTGGGATGGAACCGGATTGACCAGTCCATCAACCAATGATGGGTCGGAGGATAGCTTACGATAACCTTTTGGAAGATGAAGTTTTTCCAAAAGAGAAGAAGCCTCGTCCATGCGAGGACAAAGGTGAGAATAATGATTACCTTTAGATAACATGCAAGGGAACTTGACAGTTTTCTTCTTCTTACCAACCTGAACATCACTAGTCGACGGGGTATCATCGACATGACCAACAGAGGCCAATGACGTGGAGGACCACATTTCTAATACCTGGGTAAGACCAGGGCAATCCCTCAGAAAGTGGTCACCCTTACAAAGACTACAAGGGAATTTGTGTTTCGGATTATTCCTTTTAATATTGTTGACTTCATCAACACTCCCAGTACTATTAACAGTAATTGGTTGCTTAGAGCCAACATTTGATGTTGTTGGGGTCTTTGTCCTTTTCGATTTCTTCTTCCTCTTCTCTTTCCGTTTCTTCTTCTTCTGATCAACCTGGCTACTTGCTTTAGAGCTTTCACTAGGCGAAGAAGGAGAAATGGAAGGAGACTTTATGGACGAAGAAGGAGAAAAGTCATCATGAGGTTGATGTGTGGGTGGTGTATTGACATCCAAAGTATTAGGTGCAACTGAAACATTAGGAGGATTCAGGATCACCGGAGTGAAGAACAACTAAACTGGTAATCCAATAACGAGTCCTGGAAGACTCAGTGTGGCAACTTATGGAGGACCAAAGTTTCCAAACAAAGGAAAAGTATAGGGTTCCCCAGGAGAAGGGGTTCCTCCATTGGTACTCCCAGGATTTGATGCCATTAACACTGACTCGACCTAAGGTCCACTAAGTAAAACAAAAAACACACACTAAGAATCTAAGAATCAAACAATCAAACAAACCTTCCAATGATGAAACCACTAGTTGGTGATGAAATCCAACTTCGTGAGATCAAAATAGGAAGGGGCGGGGATAGAGCGGGTGGATCAGTTACGTTGGTGACCTTCTTAACGGACTTATGCCTTGGTGCAAGCTTCCATGCAATAATTGTGGATTTACCCTCCAAGGAGCCCGAGTGATTTTGACCAACGTCTATTCCAGGTACAGTGAGACTTCCCTTCACCATCACCTTATGTTAGACCCTAAATATTATGGCCACTAAGGTCACCAACAAATAGTCAGCCCCTGGGTGGGTATAGTCGACAGTCCAGTCAGAACGTATGGGCAGGATAACAAGTCCGAAATCAGCTTGAACGGCTCCCACACATAATCGTGGGTATACCTTCTAGTGACCCCCAATATACGATCCAACCACTACAAACAATTGAACCATGGAGGGAAAATCTCCGTAACTCACCTGAATGCGACCTCTTGCATAACCCCTGTGTAAGAGGGGGATCCCAGCAAGCCAATACGACAATTGGATTTGACTCTCCCTACCGCAAGATACTAAGTTTGTTTGGTAGCTTTGGAAAGTTATCCTTTCAACCTATTCCAAATCCCTACACCTTAAACTAATGTGGGTTTGCTAACAAAGATGTAAAAAGTCTGATAAATTTTAGTTAAGCGTTGATTTTAATGGTTGTTGTTTACTCAAGGGTGTACGAAAGTGAAACTGATGGAATGATGACTCAATTCCCAAAAATATGCATGAAATATGACAAGTAATCGTTTCTTTTCAATGAATAACAATTTAAGGGAAAGAAGAAGAGTCGTTTTCACTATCAAACACTTGAGAAGGAATGCCCTCAATCAATTTTGTTCTCAATCAAATCCAACATGATGCTACAAAATTTCAGAAATGCAAACTAATATACAAACTAATCATTAAGATGTACTTTTGTTGTTTTCATGTGAATAATGATCAATTCAATGAAAAACTTGTCCTGCCAGCTACCCTTTCAGATCAAGGAGATTTGGGCAAGAAAATGCATATTTCGCACAAACAACACACCCTTTTGCAATCAAACAAGAGAAAGAAAACCAAAAACACAAAAGGAAGGTGAAAGAGATTGGATCAAATGACCTTAAAGAACCATATGAGAAGAGTCACAGACTTCAAATGTCCTTCACTAGAGTTCCCGCTCAGTCAGATAGGAGAGGAGAAATAAAGGGATTGATTTCAACCTCTCAACAACAAAAACTCAAAAAGAATGAAGACGGGCATAAAAATCTGAGAAAAAAGGTGTTTACTTCTCAGGAGGAAGCATGTCAAAGGTCAAAGGAAGCATCATTAATCTTAAAGCAGCTCAGAAAGTGAAAAAACAAGGTTTAGACCTCCAAAAATTGCAATTTTTGAAGAGATTTTGGGAAAAAAAGGGCTAGTGCTCCGGTATAAGGGTCACTAGAGCATTATAAATCTCTTTCCAGTAGCTTAAGAGAGCGTTGGCACTCTACTAACATGGGAAGGGGGGCGCCAGGTTCAAAAAACTCAGAAAAATGTCCAAAAACCAAAAATTTTGATCAAATTTTGATAGGTAAGCTGAGTGTGATGGGGTAAAGAGTCAATCAGCAAGTTCAATCAGATAAATGGGGTGAAAAAGGCCTAAAAAATAATAAGGTAAGACAAGGTCTTATGAGGAAAAACAAAACTAAGAAAGTTTTGACTGTATCCCCAGTGGAGTCGCCAGTTTCTGTTGTAGGAAAATCTCTCTGTGGACAGGTAGATCTCCTGAAAGAGATAGACTCTAAACTCTAAGACAGAAAGTGCTTATCATGGTCATTGACTTCCTTTCAGATCTACACAAACTAATGCATGAGGAGGGAGGAGATCAAAAGTACCTTTTTATCGACATTTATCCTTGCACTCTTCGAGTTGGGCTCCAATCTTTCGCTCCTCGATGAGCCCTGTAGACAAAACAATAGTACGACCACTTCCTACTCTATTGATATTAGCTTGAAAATAGATCTATCTATCAATGATAATTTCATGCAATATCAGACACAAAATAGAAAGAAACAAGCCAAGCAAATTATATTAATGAGGACAAAACATTGCTTACAGTTGTAGATGGATTGCAGCAGTTTTGTCAAGTCCTCCTTGTCTACCCCTTGCTCAAAAGATCCACGATATAAATGATGATAGCTTCACTGATTGCTCCCTATGATATCATAGGTCTCTTGCTTCCAAAATATCTTTGTTCCAACACCACTTATGAGATCATAAGTTTGGTGTGATTCTCCTTTTTGCAGTCCTCTTTCACCATTAGAAAGCTTGCTTATATATCCTTGGAGAGGCTTTAGCCACTTGAGATATCCTTGGGGAAGTTGAGGATTTTCCTCCTTCAGTTGAGGATTTTCCCTAAGATCATGGCTGGACTAGGGATTCGAATCCAACTGCCTTCCAAGAATGAAAGGATCCTTCCCCCATTCATCTCAACAACTTAACTACTGCCCAGAATAGGTAGCGCTCCCTCAAAAGGACCATCAGAGCACTGTAGCACTCCCTAGTAAGCTTTAGGGGGGTGCCAACGCTCTCAAAATTCATAGCGCTCCCTCAAAAGGGCCATAGGAGCTTTATAATGCTCCCAAACAGTGTAAGGGGGAGCGTCGACGCTCCCAGAAAAGGTATAGGGGAGCGATCTCCTTCAAAAGCTCATTTTTTGAGGTGCTTTCAGATGGAAAAAGGTTTGTAAGCCTGCTGACTCATTTCTCCTCTTCCAAATCAAATGTTTGAGGTGTTTTAAGTGTCCTTCTCATGTCATTATAGGCACGACATAGGCATCATGGCAGCATGCTTTCTTTGACACCTGCGACACTTGTGAGCAACATGAAACACTTGCGACCTTGTGAGAAAAATGTGACACTTGCGAACTTTGTAATGATGACACTTGCAACACTATTAAAGTGATTATTTTTTATGTGTAACACTCATATAACCTGATCAAAACATTTTGAATAACACACATAATATTGCATTTGATTTCATCTAGTTTTGTTGAAAATTTATAAAAATTGGTCCTCACACCTTTAAGGCAAGAGACACATCATCCTCTTTAAACATGAGGTGGATTCTAAGTTTTTGCAACTTGCATATTGAAATTTGAGTATAAATGAACTACCATGGTTTAATCCAATCAAGATTACGCATTTTAATTACAACAAAAATAAGTGCTTAGATGGAGTTTTATGAACCTCAAACTAAGCAGGCTCATGAGACCTCTTGATGCTTGAATTCATCAAGACCGAAATGGAAACCTTACAAGTATATGAATCCCCCTATGTTTTTAAAGAGGTGGTACTCCTCTTTGGCTTATGATATTCTTTGCAATTTTGTATTAAGAATAATATAGGACCCTAAGATAGTACAATATTTAATTCACAAGAAAGATCAAAATCATAAAAAGTAAAGAGTATTTATAAAAGAGAATTCCTGAGAAGTGGACTAGGAATCTCACACATCACACACTACAATAAATAAATAAAATTTCCTCCCATCCATCATAGTTCAAATAAAGATTCCGATCATATCAAAATAAAAGAAGATGTCCCATTTGCACGAGAGAAATATTATAGATTAATACTTATAAAGCTCAAAAGAATATTATGATAAACCAATTTCAAATACTTTATACTCAAGACTCAGAGTTATAAAATATAGTCAATATTGATCCTAAAATAGTTATCTAGGACTTCTAAAAAATAATAATGTTTGTTACAGTGCATTGAAATTAAAGGTGTTTGTCCAAATAACTTGTATTGGGGCTCCCGCGGACCATAAAACAAACATATACAAGAAATTAGAAAATATAAAGAAGAACGTGGGTGGATGTTGAACAGGATTTGGAAAGAAGACAAAAAGAAGATTATCAGGATTCAATTATACTTTTCTAGTTAAAGAAGAAGAATAACTAGATGAAAATTGATAAAGGGAGAAGTATGTGATCAACATGGACTTAC
Source organism: Picea glauca (assembly GCA_000966675.3). NCBI lineage: Eukaryota > Viridiplantae > Streptophyta > Pinopsida > Pinales > Pinaceae > Picea > Picea glauca. The sequence continues at coordinate 1,023,953 of JZKD02S2077922.1, read as the reverse complement.
TATGATGTTATCTCTCACTTCATTTTCTTGTTATTGTTTCTTTTTTACCCTTGCTTGTTCTAGTTTGATTACCGGTTGTAAGTGCTTCTGTTGGAATTTTCGATATCATAGCAACTTAGTTATTTAACCAATATTGAATATAATCCCTTAATGGGGAAACGATCACTTCTTGTTTTACTTTAATGTTGAACAAATCCTTTTCAATTTATCTAAGATCAATAGATAAATTTTTCAATGTATTCTCAATATCCTCATTTTTATTTGTATACTCAACAAGCCAGTTGTAAATATCATCATGTGTGAATTCAACCATAGTATCGAACTTTTCAGTCGATGCCCTTTTTAGTTCTTCAACTTGAACTTCCAAATGTTGTTAAGTCATGAGCATTGAATTTGAAAGATACTTTGGGTCTGAGACTTCAACATTGGTTCCAATGATATCCAAATCAAGGATTTTTTAGTATGCTTCCATCTTCATTCTTGATAAATCAATCAATTGATTTGACAGTCCCTTTAGTACGTTAATTCTTTCAATCCAACAGGATTTTAGTTGTTTAATGCGGCTCAAAGAAGGTAGATTTTATTTCTTTCTCATCTGATCTGTCATTTATGAAACCTTCATTGCAAACATCACAACTCCATCTGTGTAAAAACCTTCATCATTTTTAAAATATGAATTCAAGTACTCCCCGGTATTCTGAATTCTCAAACCGAGAGAGGAAAAACTTATTTCCATATCCCAGAGCTCTAAAATCAATTACATTATTTTCTTAATATTCTCTTTGAAAAAATGTCTAGTAGAAATAGTCATATTTGAGATTCCCTTGACTCTAGCACTTGATTTTGGGGTTTCTTGAATAATTTTCTCGGGATGAATCATGGAAACATGGGAAGCCAGAATAGGTGGACGCATGAGAGTTGCTTCCAATTCTTTAATTTTTTCTTTCAATCAACATTTTCTTCCTCCATATTGGAAATTGAAACGTCCACTGCCTCTCTTGTAACATTATGAATGGACGACAATCTAAAAGGACAGATTTTTCTTGTATCAATGGTGGACCATAGTTTCCCACTTTTACTCTCCACAATTCTTTCAAAAACCAATTTTTTGCACAACAAAAGTTTCTTCATCGAAAAATGTCTCCTCCTAGACTATGAATGAAGAAGTATGCTATACATTTTCTCTGGAAGGTACTTCTACATCTAGGAAGGTGATATTCTCAATATCCACATATAAGTCCATGTTATCTAATAATAAATCATTTTTTGGTGCGTGCATTTCTTCTCCCTCTTGCTATGAATTAGTTATTTTTCTTTTAATTTTTAGTTTGTGGGGGTTCTCCAAGTTCCCTTGAGGAGGGTTTCTTTCTTCATCATCCCTTGAATTATTACTCTATATTTTTCTTGATTGTGATGTCTCGTGCTGAAGATTTGTCTTTGTTAAAGCACTCCTTCAAGAAACAGCTAGCGACTGAGTGTTATTTTCATTTGAAGGCTTACCTATTTCCTTATGATTCTCCATGGTACTTATTCCAGTGTCTATATCACCAGTGTCTTTGTTAGCTTCTTGATTATTAGTGTTATGACTATCATTCTCCTCTTCTCCTCTTACAACTGAATTTATAAGTGCATGATTGAGCCCGACTGAAATCAAATGATTGTAAAAGATATGACTTAGGTCAAAACCCTTGATTTTCGTTCCTACTCCTACTCAAGTTTTACTCTGGGGGGCTAGTCTTTCTCCACCACTTGGAGGATCTAATAGTCTTGGCCCAAGTAGCTCCAATTTACTTGGAGGCACCAGTCATTCTGTTACTTCTGGTTATCAACTTCTCATTGCAGGTCAACCTCAAGTTGGAGAACAACCCCAAGTTGGGGGTCACAACCCAGTTTATGGGAAGTATAGGTATGGATTACAAACCCAACCTTGGAATTTTTCTTTCCAAGGAAATCAACAACTGCCTGGGAGGAAAAATCCTCAATTAAACTCTTTTGTACCCTCTGATCCTGGGAAACCTTATCCAGGCAATGTAAATCCTACTTGGGGTCAAGCTTTCCAATCTAATGCTCCTTTCCAACGTAGCATGTTGAATGAACCAACAAATGTTGGCTACTTGAGTCAAAACCCTCCTCCACCGAATTTGACTGGATCCTATAACTATTTAAAAATGGATTATGGTCCTACTGGTATACCTACAGGATTGCCTCCCCAAAACTACCAGTTTCCTCAAGTCAATGGATAATTGTCGTTTCTAGCTACTTTGGATTTACCAAATTTGTCTCGAATTTTGAATGATCTTATCCTACACTCTCCTTTTTGGTCGGTTATTCTTGCTAAACTATCGTCAGACATTCCAAAGTTTGTTGGTCGACCAAGAGAATATCCAAACAATCATTTCACGAATTTCATCTTTGGTGTTCATCCAACTCCTTGATGGATGACTCCATACGACTACAACTTTTTCAACGCACTTTGATGGGTTCAACTGCCAAATGGTACATCGAATTGAATAGAGGTTTATTTAATGATTTCAACACCTTATCCATGGCCTTCTTGACACATTACCAACTGTGAATATGGTATGAGACAACAAAAAAAAATTTAAGTTAATTTAAACAATACTTTTCTACCCACATCTTTGATCATATTCATGAGTGGAGGAGGAGATGAAGATTAATAAAAGTTCCTCTTCCCAATCAGTTGTTGGATGAGTGGTTCACAAAATCACTCATCGGTCCAATCTCCCATGATGTTTCCATGGGAGGTTTCATCACTGAAAAACAAGTGATCAGTCGTTCTCAATACTTGGATATTTTTTATTTTCAAACGGGCACATTATATGACTTGATCCCTGATGCTCCTCGCCCTTCTACAACTCCAACCCCAATGCTTCTAGTAGAATCCCATGTTGTTGATGGTGTGATTGGCACTTTTCATGTTGAAACTCATTCAAATCACTTCAATAATTCCAATCCCAAACCTACTACTACTAATGTATAAAATGCTACTCCTCCTACTCCCTCTCCCAGTAAAACCTCTAAGGTGAATACGGTTCAGTCTATGACTACTGGTAAATATCAAAATAAAAAGAAAGGGAAGGGTAATAATAAAGAGGATAAAACTAATAATTAGCAATGAGATAAACCCAAAACTCAACTTGTTGACTATAAAGAAAATCAAAAACCTCATTATCCTTGTCTTATCTGTGGTGAGGACCATTACACGAAAGATTGTCTGAGACGTGTAGAAGTTACTGAGTTTCTCCAAGGAACCGGGGCTCTCCCTATGCTCGTAATTTTTTCACAATCTTTTGCTTCTCAACAAAAGGCTCAACTGGTTATCCATGACAAACCTTCTCCCTCTACCAGTTCTTATGTACTTATGTGTACTGGTGACTCCAAGAAAAATGAAGTTGCAGTCGCTACTCGAACCAAAGATTATTCTCCTTCTAAAGAGAAAGTTGATGATCAACTTCCTCCATCGGCTTCATCTTCTCTATCGGCTCCACCTCATAATGTTCCTTTTCATCTTGACCGACATAATCCTGATACAATCATTCATATACATCCTAAGGGCGTCGTTCGTAAGTCGTCATTTAATCCACATGCACGTGAAGCTCAAAACTATAGTATTGTTGAAGATCTTGCACAGGCAGCATCTTCGATGTCGGTTATTGAAGTCCTTCAAAATTGTCCTACTCAACGGAAGGCACTGTTAAAGGATATTGGTGGAATCAATCCCACTGACATGAATTTTATAATAGTTTACTTGGAGGATCACATTCCAAGACTCCCTCATCAATTAGCTTTTCAAATACAAGTAATTGTGGAAAACAAGAATATTTGTCGAACAATTGTTGATGAAGGTGCTTCGAATTGCGTTATGTCCGTCACCTGTTGGAAATCCATTTACTCTCCTGCCCTTACCGAGTCACATAACACATTCAAAGATTTTATTAATACAGGATTTAAACCTTATGGTGTTCTTCCTGCATTATCTATTGCTTTAGAAGGAAAAGTGGTTACTATTCAGGTTGAAGTGTTTGATGCACCTACCAATTACAACCTATTACTTGGATATAGTTGGATTGATGCAATGAAAGATGTGTTTTCTACTCTTTTCCATGTGATATGTTTCCCTCACAAAGGTAAATTTGTTACGGTAGATCAACTCGCCTTTTTTAGTTCTGATTCGTGCACTAGTAATGTTCCTTTCATAGAAAACACACCTCCTAGGTATGAGAATGTCAGTGTGGGTATTTTAAAAGATTCCTCGTTGATGGGCACGTTCCCCATACCACCACCTGATGTTCCTCCCCCTCTTGTCGCTTCTATTAACTTGATTTCAACCATTGTTAGCAATATCCTTGAGTCGTGTGACCCTTGGGTAGAACCTAGCTTGGAAGAATGTCTTCGTTATGGTAACCAAACGCCATTAAGTCCGATGGAATTGGCCTATCAATATATTCAATCGACAACTCCTTCTTCCCATTCTCTCTTTGATACGTCTCCTGATCCATTTCACATGATATTTCACACTGATGAAATGATCATGGCAGTTATGTTTGTGGAAGACACACCATGGGATGATGGGAATCATCATTCTATCCTCTTCCTCAAACCCAAGACTATCAAGAGTTATCAAAGGATTTCGAATCCGTCTACAGTAATTAATTCCTCCCCAGTTTTTGAACCAATACGTGATGTGTTTTATGAAGGAAACGTGGGAAATATTTCACCCACCATCCCTATAGATATTTCAATTAAGCCTGGAATTATGGAAAATGTTGATATAGGTGCCTCATGTTCTCTTGATGATGTACAAACTTACAAGGCCCTTTTCCAATAATTCTGTGATGTATTTGCATGGAGTTACGAAGAAATTCTTGGAATCAATCCAGATATCGTTGTACATGAAATTAAGACATACCCTGATGATAAGCCCGTTTGACAACGAATTCACCCAGTTCATCCATGAAAAGCTACTGTGATCAAACTTTAAGTTGAGAAACTTCTTAAAGCTGGTTTTGTCTACCCCGTAGCATTGATTGATTGGGTGTATAATCTTGTTCTGGTTACTAAGAAACAAGGAATGATCTGTGTTTGTGTTGATTATAGGGATATTAACAAGGCTTATCCTAAAGATAATTATCCAACCCCTTTCGTCGACCAGATCATTGACGATTGTGCCGGGAGTGAAATATTTTCTCTGATGGATGGATTTTCCGGCTATAATCAAATCAATATTTTACCCATGGATCAACATAAAACTCCCTTTATTTTCCCTTGGGGGACCTTCGCGTATTGTAAGCTCCCTTTCGATCTCAAGAATGTTGGTGCGAATTTTCAACGTGCTATGTGTTATGATTTTCACAATATTAAGCATATTGTACAACCTTACCTTGATGATTTACCGGCACATTCCATGCATCATCAAGATCACCCGACACACTTATGAGTTATTTTCCTCCGATGTTGACATTACCGGATACGATTGAATCCACACAAATGTGTTTTTTGTGTGGAGTCTGGACGAATTCTAGGTTTTATTGTTTCGACTCATAGGATATGAATGGATCCATTGAAGGTTGAGGCCATTATCAACCTGCCTCTTCCTTTTACCATATGCCAACTCCAAATTTTGCAAGGGAAGGCAAACTTTCTATGACCATTCATTCCCAATTATGCCGAACTAATGAAAGTTTTCACTCGACTTCTTAAAAAGGGTCATGACTTTGTGTGGGATGACACTGCCAACAAGGCCTTCGATGCTTTGAAACTTACATTAACCCTCACACTAATATCATTTCCCCTCGATTATAGTTAAGATTATTTATTATATTTGGCTGCTTTGGATCATACCATTTCCATGGTTCTAGTCCAAGAGGATGATTCACATGATAAACATGTCATTTACTATTTAAGTCAGATTCTTACGACCTATGAAATAAAATATATGCATGTGGAGAAATTGGCTTTGGCGGATGTTCAAGCTATCCAACGTTTTCATCACTATATCTTATTGCGCAAGACCACGATCATTTCTGATTGCAACCCTATGCAACATATTCTTACACGAAAATTGTTGGGGGGGAAATACTCCAAATGGATAGTGATTCTTTAGTAGTTTGATTTGGAATTTGAGAAAGACAAGTCAAAGAAATATTTGGTCTTTGCTGAGTTGATTTTTGATCTTCCCTCTGCTGAAACAGAAAATGTGGCATCATATTCTTTTCCTAATGAATCTCTCTTTCTGATCAGTTCTGACGATATATGGTATGGAGACATCATCATTTATCTCCAAACCCAAACTTTTCAACCCGATATATCTTGTGTAGATCATCGTCGTATTAGGCATCAAGCCTGTCAATATTTTATCCTTGGTGATACCCTTTATTGATGTGGTATTGATTTCTTATTTCGATGATGTCTAACCTATGATGAAGATGAGAAAGCGTTACATGAATATCATTATGGAGAATATGGCGGTCATATGTCAAGGTATGCCACTGCCCAAAATATCCTATGAGCTAGTTATTTATGGCCTTTGTTGTTTAAGGATTGCATTATTACAGTTCAGAAATTCCAAGCTTGTCAAACATATAATCATAAGAAACGATCACATCCTGATCCTCTTTATCCTGTAGTTTCCGTTGGTCCATTTTCTAAATGGGGCATTGAATTCATGACATGTAACCCTCACTTGGTAGGGGGGCATGGATACATTATTGTAGCTGTGGATTATTTCACTAAGTGAAAACTCAACCCCTTATTATCCACAGGCCAATGGCTAAGTTGAAGCAATCAAAAAAAATTTAACCACTTTGCTTCGACGGATGGTAGGGATTCATAAGTCAAGTTGGAATACAATTCTATTTTTGACATTGTGGGCCTATCGGATGTTAGTCAAATCTGCTATGAAGTTTACGCCTTTCCAATTAGTATATGGTATTGAGGTCGTTTTGTCGATTGAATGTGAAATTTCATCTCTGAAGATAGTCGTGGAACTCCTCCCCAACATCATAGTTGAAAAAGAACGTCCTTTGTAATTAATGCAATTAAACGAGACTCACCATAATGTTGTGTTAGTCATAGAAACTTAGAAGAAATGTGTCAAATATCAATATGACAAACATGTCAAACCTCGTGTTTTTTTAAGGGTGATTTGGTTGTCCTTTATGAACAAGATCGTGACTTGTTGTGGGCAGGTAAATTCGAGCCCATGTGGCATGGTCCTTATATATTAAATGAATATTAGAGAAAGGGGATTATAATGGGTGATTATGATGGAATTCCTTTAGGTGAACCCATAAATGGGCTTTACCTAAATAAGTAATATGCTTAAAATGTTTTGCATGAGTTCTTTGTACTTTATTGTATCATACTCTAGTGTGCTTGTTGTCGTTTCTTTTTCTGCCTTCAAAATGCTTACCTTTCCTCGTGCTTGGTTTCCAGATTTCGGCATTCTTGCTACCTTATATTGGCTTTGCTGATGGTTTTAGTCGTAGTAATAAAAATCTAGTATTTGATGAATGACCAATCTATACCCCTACGGATAAGTTGAATAGTATACATGGTATTTTCCTGGGTCGTGCAACTAACAATATTGTGGAATATAGTGCAATCATTGAGTTATTATCTGACACCATTTCACTTGGCATCCACCACTTAGTTTTATGAATCGATTCTCAGCTTGTGGTGCTGCAATTGAGCAACATTTATTTCATATGAAGTCCTACACTATTACGGGTATACTTGAGAATTCGCCTCTTGGAAAGAAATTTTGATTACATTTAATATCAACACATTCCTAGATATCTAAACACATTAATAGATGCATTAGCCAATTATGTTTTAGATAGACATTTGCACCATTTATAAATCCAAACACACACACATAAAGACAAGTAAGCCGATAAAAGTTTTATATTATAACACCAAAAGTTACAAAAAAGTATGTGTCCTAAGACCAAAATGTTGAAGCACATGGCTTCATATACATATGCATCAAGGATGCTTCTCGTGATACCAAACCACTACCCATGCTACACGATGCAACAATCGACCAATGGATGTTGAAATTCCAATGGTATGGAATTGGTAGTGTCAAGGTAACTCATCGACAATGATGTCAGGGATGTTCATAGTCAATCCTTCGAGGTTGTGTTCGATCTCCTCGAGATCCTTAGCTGCAACTCCTCGACCTTCCACTGCACCTATATCTCCACATCTCTGGATTGGAGATGATCCTGGAGGCCTGTAAGGTGCCACATCTACATTGTTAATAAATTTTTATTAGTCTCGGATACGTACCATAACAATTTCATAATTAAAATACCAAAAACAATATATAATGAAAAATAATCCTTTTTACCTATATCTCCCCACTATGAACCCTCATGTAATTCCAAATGAGGATCTCCACTGAAATCGATCCCGACATATGCATTGTCCTTGATCATGACAAGTTGATCTCTCAACCACTGGAAGAATGCATGACCATATGTAACGATTGGGATGCCACCATGACGTGCCATCAAGTCTACCCATCTCGTCATCCAAGGATCCTATGGAGTAGGTACCCCCCATTCCACATGTTGTAGGCATAAAAAGTGGACCCTTTATAGGAATAAGGATACCAAAATCGATCTATATCCAAATTTCTTCAGTCGACCACTCCTACACTTTGTTAATTGTTTCTTCATATTTTTAAGAGGCCTTCACACTAGTTAAAAACTCGGGGCTCCATACACTCGATAGCTTACTGAAAATGGCTCAGCAAGGCCATGTCTGGAGCTGCACTCCTTGCCATACGAGTAATAGTATAGAGAATAGTTCTTAAAGGCAAGTATTGAACATCCTTTATGGAAACCTTGCCACTATGTTTCTCTGTGCCAACTACGCAGTGATGTGCCACATAATAATCCATTGGTTCACCTCCTCCTCTGCTTCCCGATAATGACACTCGAGACCCACGACAAGATAATCAAATCAAGAAATAGATTCCATCGATATCTAGAGTGAGTGTATCCACCCCGACATGAAAGGCTTGTTCATTCACGTCCCACATTCAGACTAAGTGCTCCAATACCATTGATTGGGCCCTCATGCCCTGCACTTTGAAAACATTTAGCAATCCGCACTCCCGGAGTGTCATGATGGTGTCGGGATCATTCTTGACAATGTAATATTCCTTTCCATGCTCTTTTTTCCTCCATTCGAGCATGATGAACTATGGAAATTCTTCCAAACAACAATTAAATATGAATTAGTTCATCAAAAATCCAAAATTGGGAGCTTCCCTAGTTCTTTCTCTCTTTTTATTTTTTGAGTTGCGGTCATCGTAGGGGATAAGTTTACCATAGTGTAGCGTCATTGCACCCTAGAAGTAGAACCCTTGTGACAATCCTAGATCATCGCAGTTCCTGATATGGAGAGCTTGCGATGATCTAGAGGGGCTCTCTCCATTGGAAAATCGCCCATAAACTAAAAAATTAGCCATTAAAAATGAAAAAAAATTCTATAGAAAGAGAGAGGGGAGGAAGAGCACCTACCTCACAGAAACGGCTTGAGAAATCGTCCACAAAGTGATCCAGAATTGTCATTTAAAGATTGAAGGAAAATGAGGGTTTTTGGCACTAGTTTGGTGAAAATACAAATGGAATGGTAAAATGAACTTGTGTTAACCTATTTGACCTATTTGACCTATTTTTACCATTTTTAAATTAAAAATAGATTATTTTTTAAATATTTTGTACCTATGTTAAAAACCTAATGAAATTTTCAAAATGTCAATATTGTAGGATAGAGGTATGACGACTGGACTTTTGATATGGATCACCCTTTTTTTTGTCATTTTTGCGTGTTTTTGGAAAATCATATGATGTACATATGCTTTTGGGTTTTTTCAGTAAAAAACACCGAGCATGGTCTTTATTCTTTCTCACACCCATAAAACTATGAGAATGTAATCGAGTAAACTTTTATCTCTTTTTCAGACTCGTAATGGAAATACGAAAAATGAACCCCCCTGGAGTCCCCTTTAAACTCTTTTCAAACTCCCTAAACATGAAAATATAGCCAAGCGACCTTGTTCTTTTCATGCTTGTAAAAGTATTTGAAGAAAACTTATGATGAGCGGTAGATTATCTCTTTTTCGGTCTCATCAGACTACTTCACAAAAAAAGACATTTTGGAGTTTTATTTAAGTGTTTTTTTGACTCTCTAAACATGAAAAACCCCCGAGTTTTCTTTCTTTGGACTCGTAAAACAAGCATCAAAAGTCCCATATGGGACCGAACCACTCCTTCCTAGGGTTCGTTAAAAACACTCAGAGGGACTCATCCAAAGGATGAGCTTACATTTCAAGCATATGTTATCCTCCTCAAGCTTGTGTAAAAATAAAGAGTTACTCAACAGAAATGGTGGGAGAAATTGGGAAAGAAATGTATCTCTGTATCTGCGTCAATGGCAGTAATTCACTCTTGAACATGACACCCCTCTTCATTATTGTATTTGGGTTGGGAAATCCATTTATCTCTCATTTGATCATTCACAAGTCTGTATATTGGGTCCTCCTTGAGTCAATGTTGTGAAGAAAATTATCGTGTCATTCATATGTTGAAGAGAAGTTCAACCTACACAAGCCTTCTATCGAGTCGACCATCTACAGTCCTTAAACTTTACCATGTCGACCTTCCCTAAGTCAGTTTTGAATCACTTTATACTCTGATCTACTTCAAATTTGTTACATATTTTGTGTCATTGATGGGGGATACATTAAGGCCATCATGTCACGAGTCTTTTCCTATCAACTTCAACACATTATCAGAGAATTAGACTTAGAAATCATTTAATACCTTGGAACTTGCATGCCTCAATGGAAGGTTTCCTCATTTTGAACAGTGGGTTCACATCATTGGCCCTTGATTGGAAAATTCCATCGAGTGTTTGACTTCATCTCATTAATTTGCATTTGATGGATTGTACTAGAGTACCTTGGGGATCATTGAAATCAATGGTGATTTCCCTCACACTTGTTAACGATATTAATTAATGATCGGTAATCATGTGGTTTCTACCATGTTTGACTTCGACACCTGTAATCACATGGATAGATTCATACTTCAGGACGATGAAAATGAAGACCCTGGATATTGTCACATAGGTCCAGGTTGCGATGTAGTATTCATGATTCTGTGCTGACACATAGATACACCATGTATTTCTCATGGCTATGTCCAAATTTGAGTCATTATAACATAGATCCACAGTGTATCTCTTGGGGCTATGTTGAATCCATAGTGTATGATTGGTGGCCATGAATCACTTGAAACTTATGTTTAGGGTCACTTGTATCTGAGTATGGGAATTCCTACCTCAGTAAATGGTATATTGTTATTATGCAGATGCTTGTTTGTTGACAGGTTTTCAACCAATGTGCTCCTAGTTATTGACACACACATTCTGCAAATTATTTCAGTTGTCACATGTTCCAACTTCATACTTTGGGGGGAATTATCTTACACATTATTTTGGTCACCTTGTGATCACCGATGATATGTGTACTCCTTAATTCTCTGTTTCCTGAAGCTATTGAAGAAATGAGACTTTCTCCCCGGGAAATAGAATCATCCTTCCTTTCTTAAAAACCCTACCAAAGAATATCTTCATACCTTGCCAAATGATAAGGGTGCAACGATCCCTGATCATCGCATGTTGCACCATAATGGACTGCAACGTCATCACAAGTTGCTTGTGTTTAGGGTGCGACGATGCTCAAGCAAAGGAAAAAGGTGAAATTCTTGAAAGCTCTAGAATGGAAACTTCGAAAGGATGAGGTGGCCTCTGATTGATTTGGATCTTACTCACTTCTATGATTTAATGGGATCATCTTAATATCTTCATCCATCCCTCTTCACCCTATAAAAAGAGGGATCTCTCATGGTAAAGGATAGGCTGGCTTATGCATGAAGAATTCTACTAAAGATTGCACTTGTGATAGCTTTTCTTTAGCTTTCCAAGTTAGGTTGTGAATACTCTTCATCAAAAGAATTGAAACATCAATGCATAGGTTTTATTCTCCACTTTCATCACTATAATGTAGCAATACATTTCTTCCCTATAAAAGTGTCTCCATTTTTATTGTAGAACTCCTCGATCTTATACATAGGTTTCATTGGAATATATATATATATATATCATTTCTCTCTTTCTTTGTTGGTTTGTGTCTCTTAATAGGTTCAACATCTCACAAATATAAGGATGGATCAAGGAAGACACTAGAAAGGATCAAACGACGTTTAAACAGTATGTCATTTATCCCTCATTAAACTAGTTTATATCACAATGAAATCTAAGGAGAATCTTGTATTCTTCTCTTTTTTGTTCTAATTTCTTGTTGAAGTTAGGGAGATTAGTTTGTGTCCACACTTGCCTATTTGTCCAATAACTTCAGTATATATCCATTTTTCATCCTTGATATCCATGAGTTTGGAACCTGTTATGATGGCCAGAAGATCCTTGGCACCCATCTCCACATGGAGTCTTCCTCTTAATAATCATGAAAAAGAAATTGCTAGATTTCCTATGTAGGTGATTTCCAGATTAGGAAAAATTTTGGAACATGTTGTTGGACATAGTGTAATTAATGTGTTGTCATTGATGTCAAATAGTAGTATGATATGCAAATATTAAATCTCGGGAGGGTTAGAAAATGAAGATAAAATATCATAAGAGATGGCACGATGAAACTCAAAAGGGAAAGCACATTGCAGAAACATGATCAGATCAAATCAGGACCGTTGATATGCAAGTGCCAGATCAATGACAAAAATAGATTGCAGAGAGAGAAAGGGATAATTAAACAATGTGTTATTTCCAATCCCACAATTATTCTAGACTGTCAATCGTCACCCTCCAAATAGATCTACGGTTGGAATCAGTTCCACTATCAACGAGCAGGTTTTCCATTGCAGAGCTTGACAATAGTTTTAAACGTTGTGCTAGTTGGGACCCCAAAATCATCCCTGATTGTTGATCTACTCTGGGACCATTCTCGACCGATGGATTAAGTTGAGTGGAAGGATAGGATAACCAAGGAAAAAGGGTTGACATTCCGAATACCTGAATTCTCGATAGTCACTGGATCACTTTAAGTGGAAGGATAGGATAAGAAAAGAAGAAGAACCATTGGATTTAAACCAAGGCAAAGAAGCATTGCAGACAGATTGAGTCGTCGATATAAGATCATGATCAATGAACAACATTCATTTCGAGTTAAAAGTTGTGAGGAGGTTATACTTCAGGGAATATCACTTCGGGAGATCTGGGAAGTGGAGAAATTAAATTATCCAAAGTCTCGAAGGCCAAAGTCCCGAAGTAGATATGAGGTGTATGATCATAGGAACACTTCAAAAAGTATGATCACCATTATATCAAGGAGAAGAATATGTGCCACATCAGGAGATCTACATCAACAGACCACGTCAGCAAGGACACGTGGCACAGTCAGATAATGACAAGTGTCAAGATGAAATTGACATTTCAGGTACGTGTAAATCATGAATCTTATGACACATGGAATCCACTCGACCCGTGCCATGTTATCAAGTGACAACGACAAGTTACGTCACTCCGGGAGTTTTACTTCAGGATTTTCACCACCAACAAATGACCTAAGTCCTGAAGTCCCGAAAGCCGAAGTCTTGAAGTGAACATGAGTCATCTGATCTGAAGAACACTTCAGGAGCATTCTTGACCATTGATCAAGTACAGTGGAAGGATAGTGTAAGTGGAAGTGTTAACCGATAGCAAGCAGTCTCCACCGCTTATGACTTATTCAATAGGTGATCACTCCGGAGGAAAATGGAGCAATCATTATCCAAACCCCAGAAGTCCCAAAGCCTGAAGTCTCGAAGTGGACATGAGTCGTCTGATCTGAAGAACACTTCGAGAGCATTCTCAACCATTGAAAATTATGGACACGGGTCTGTTATTCGGGAGATTTGTAAAGAGGATGGAAGTCGCAAAGGCCAAAGTCCTAAAGTCCCGAAGGCCGAAGTCCCAAAGTGGACATGTGTCATTTGATCTAAGGAACACTTCATAAGCGTTCTCAACTGTTGATTAGGTACAATGGAAGGATAGTGTAAGTGGAATAGCCGAAGTCCCGAAGTAAATGATAATCATCCATCTCTTCGGAAGATTAAAACATGACTATTGATTATGATAAGAGATAAACCACTCACTTGGCCTAGTGCTTGGTCATTGCATGTGGTCATATGGAATAAGAGAAATAAAAGAAAAAGATAATACATCTCTTAAGTTGATAAGCCCGTGGTTTTGCAGTGTCATTCATATGTAAATGGTTTGAAAGAAGTGCCTCAGTAGAACTCGATTTCTACAGTATTAACATAGATTATGGTTAAGTTAAATAAAGAGGTGTGATGGTCCAAATGAAAGGACATAATGCGTTATACCTCACACCAGTTTGAAGATTATATAAATAAGATAGAGTGGTGAGAAGAAAGCATCTCTGCAGTCTGAATTAGAAAGATATATGAAATCACAGAATCACAGAAAGATGCAGTGAAGACATGATATAAAAGTTTTCTAGATTCAGAAAATAAGGGTGGTTGGGTGGTGCAAGGGAAGGCTGGAGCCTGCAAGGGAGTAGGTGTTTCCTTGTTAGTTGTAGCTAACTAAACATGGGGTCGAAGCCTCCTACCAGTTGGTTCTAGTGAACAAAGGGAGTAGGTTCTTCCTTGTCAATTGTAGCTTACTAAACATGGGGTCAAAGCCTCCTACTAGTTGGTGCTTCTGAAAAAGGGTGTGGGTGCATCCTGATCAATTGGTGCTTATCTAAAAGGAAGAACATATTCCTTCTATGTAACTTGTAAAAAAAAATTTTGCAGTTAATAGAAAAGTGTTTGTGGTTTTCCCAATTGGGTTCCACGATAAAATTTTGTTTCAATTAACAAAAGAAAAATTGATAAAATTATTGTGTCATTGATTCAACCCCCCCCCCCTCTTAGTGACATGATCTGATCCTTCAATGGGTATTAGAGCAGGTCTCTTCACAAAAGGTTTAAATCACTTGAAGAGAAATATATATCAGAATGGATCAACAGTTGAAGATGTCATCAAAAGTCCCCCTATTTGATGGTGAAGACTATGTCTTTTGGAGTGTTAGACTGAAAAGCTATTTGATTTCCATTGGATAAATTAAGAATAAATTATAACTCCTTTGCACCTCTACAAGAATGGAACGTAGAATTATTTAGATGTCATAATTATGGACAAAAATCTAGTGATTTCATATTAATGGAAGTCTTAGAAAAACCAAAGTTCATTAGAGAACGAAAGAAGCTTTGGAAAGAAAAAACATCAAAGGAGGAATGTCTTATTGCCTTAAAATCCCAATATAAAGAATATCTCTGGTATGTTGACAGTGGGTTCTCAAAACATATGATAGGAAACAAGGAAAATTTTTTGAACTTAAAGAAACAAAAGGGTAAAGTTACATTTGGTGACAATGCTACAGGTAACATACTTGGGAAAGACACAGTGAGTTTGGGAAAAGACAAAGCCAAGGATGTGTTGCTTGTTGAAAAACTGAAACCTAGCCTATTAAGTATCAACCAAACCTGTGATCAGGGGCACTTTTGCATCTTTGATTCCCAGAAATGTGAGATTAGGGGAGAGGACTCAGGAAAATTGGTTGGTACTTCTCCTAGAACTCCCAATAATGTATATATACTAAATACCAAATTGAATGAGGAGTGTCATATAAATTTACTAGATGAAAGTTGGCTATTGCATAGAAGGTTGGGGCACATTAACTTTGACAATTTAGTAAAATTCAGAAATCTTGGGGCAATAAGAAACTTGCCAAATATCATAAATCCCTCAAATCCTATTTGTAGACACTCTCAACTAGGGAAGAAAACTAAAATAAGGTTAAAAAAAAAAGAATACTCAACCTCAAAACCTTTAGATCTTGTTCACACTGACCTCTATGGACATACAAGGATCAAGTGTTTGCAAGGCGAATCCTACTTTATGTTGTTCATTGATGATTTTACTAGAATGGGTTGGGTATGTTTTCTCAAGGAAAAATCAGAAGAACTTAACAAATTCAAATCTTTTAAGACCCTTGTTGAAACTGAAAAGGAGACAAAAAGAAAATGTCTTAGATCATACAATAGTGGTGAATTCACCTCGAAAGAGTTTGATCTCTTCTGTGAAACCCATGGAATAAAAGGACAATTCTCTGCTACCAGAACACCTAAGAAAAATGGGATTGCTGAGAGAAGGAATAGAACAGTTCAGAAGGCTGGAAGGACTATGCTCAATGAAGAAAAATTATTTGATGGATATTGGAGGGAAGTTGTAAGTGCAACAATATACATACTGGAAAGAGGTCAGCTCAAGATTAATAGTAATAATACTCCTTAGGAACTATGGTTTGGAAGATCTCCTTTGGTAAAATACTTCAAGGTCTTTTGAATTAAGTGCTACATCGAAAGGATGGATGATAATCTCAGAAAATTTGATGCTAGATCTGATGAAGGTATCTTTATTGGATATACTTCTACCAAGAAAGAATACAGATGCTACAATCTTAGATTACATAAGATTTTTGAGAGTGCAAATGTCATGGTGGATGATTTAAAAACAATAAGGATCAAACATCAAGAGACTATACTTGATAGTGAAGATGAAAATGATGATGAGTTAGTTGGTACACAAGCAGAAGAAGTAGAAGAGAATAAAGAAGAAAGGGAAGAGGATGATATGGATACTAGTGAAGATGAAGAAGATATTTGAGAAGAAGAGATAAGAGAAGAATCTGCAAGAAGAGACACAAAGAAACCCTTAAGAATGACTCAAAAGAATCATCCTGAAGAACTGATTATTGGAAATAAGAGTGATGGAGTGCACACAAGAAGACAACTATTGTATCCGACATAAATAGATATTTTTTCACATATTGAGCCTAGCTCAATCAAATAGGAATGTAAAGAATAAATTTGGGTCACTGCTATGAATAAATAATTGGACCAGATTGAAAAAAATAAAACTTGGGAACTAGTTCCAAGATCAAAAAATAAAAATGTCATTGGAACTAAATGGGTGTATAAAAACAAAATGAATGAGAATGGGCAAGTAATCAGGAACACATCCATATTGGTATGTAAAGGGTTTTCTCAAGTTGAAGGAGTAGACTATGAAGAAACCTTTTCACCTATGGCTAGATTAGAGGTAATTAGGATGTTCTTAGCTTTCGCCAAATACAAAAAATTTAAAGTATACCAAATGGATGACAAGTCAAATTTTCTCAATGGAAACTTAGAAGAGGAAGTCTATATTGAGCAACTAGAAGTATTTCAATTAACTAATAAAGGAGACTATGTCTGTAAACTAAATAAAGCACTCTATGGGCTAAAACAAGCACCCAGAGCATGGTATGAAAGGATGGATTCTTATTTACAAGAACAAGGCCTCAAAAAAGGATCAGTAGACAACAATCTTTATTGTAAAATTGTTGGTAATAGCATGATTATTGTGGAAGTATATGTTGATGATATTATATTTGGCAATGATGATGAAAAAATGATTAAGGACTTTGCTAAGAGGATGCAACAAGAATTTGAAATGTCCTTGCTTGGTGAACTGAATTTCTTTCTTGAATTACAAATAATATAGTCCAATAGAGGATTATTTATCCACTAGTCCAAGTATGTTAAAGATATGCTTAAGAAATTTTAGTTAGAGGATTGAAAAGCTATTAGTACACCTATGACAGTTGGATGCAATCTAAGCAAGGAAGATGAGTCCAAAGTTGTATATACAAGACACTACAGTTCAATGATTGACAGTTTACTCTATGTAACAACTTCCAGACCTGATGTGAAGCAAGTTGTTGGGATGGTGACTAGATTCCAAGCAACACCAAAAGAGAGCCATGTTCAAGCTATGAAAATAATCTTTAGGTATTTGAAAGTAACCATATATCTTGGCTTGTGGTACCCTAGCAAGGATTTATTCACTTTAAAAGCCCATTCAGATGCAGATTGGGCACGTTGTGTAGATGACAGAAAAACTACAGGTGGAGGATCATTCTTTTTGGGAGAATCATTGGTATCTTGGATAATCAAGAAACGATCTTCAATTTCTCTGTCTAGCACTAAAGCTGAGTATATTGCAGTAGAAAATTGTTGCACACAAGTGGAATGGATGAAATAAACCTTACAAGACATCAAAATAATGTTTGAAGAAACTACTACTATATACTGTGATAATAAAAGCACTATAAGTCTCTCCAAGAACCTTGTCCAACACTCCAAATCAAAACACATTCCCATAAAATACCACTATCTAAGAGATTAGGATGAAAATAAGAAAATTAAATTGGAATATGTCCCAACACAAGAACAAGTGGAAAATATTTTCACTAAACCCTTAAGCATAGATGTATTTGAATATCTCAGGAAAATATTGGGAGTAATCCCTCTTCCAATCTAATATCTCAAGAAAATAATGCATCAATTGGCACCAATTTGGGCGGAGACAAAAATCAAAATCAAGAGGAGTCATTCATTTATGATAGGAAAAGTATGATTGCAGGAGGAGTTACCCGAGTTCATATTCTAGTCAGAAGCATATAGACAGATAGAGATTTACCATAGGGGAAGCAACCATTTTCCATTGATGTCAAAGGGGGAGAGTAACTTTAGAGGAGAGAAACATCATCACATGGGGAGATTGTGTATAAAGTTGGTGTGTTTCCATCAATGACAAAGGGGGATATTGTTGGACATAGTGTCATTAATGTGTTGTCATTTATGTCAAACAGTAGAATGATATGCATAGATTAAATCTTAGGAGGGTTAGCGAATGAAGATCAAAGCTCAGAAGAGATGACGTGATGAAACTCAGAAGGGAAAGCGCATTGTATAAACATGATTAGATCAAATTGGGACCATTAATACACAAGCGCTGTTAGGACCACATATTGTACCCTTTTTGCCCATACTTTTTGCCATTGTTATACCCTTCATCACTAATGTTTAGACTCATAATATCACTACATCTGATCATTCCAAGGTATAT
>JZKD02S2077922.1:990321-1004830 GCA_000966675.3 Picea glauca | reverse complement strand
ATTGCTTTTGTGAAAGAGTGTTAGTACTGAGTCTCTGTTTGAGAATAAGGGTCCTGTTCTCTGATTACAAGATAGTTGTTCTTACCCATTGCAATGTTATTCTAAATGTAATCCAAGATTCTTAATTTGAACTATAAAGAATTGCAATAGGAGGATTTCTTTCCTGTGATACAATTCAGAGCTTCAGTTCACTTCAGCAAGTTTAGATAGAATGATTTCCTTCCTGCAACACTAAGTACTTTTGGAATTGAGCATACACAGTGCGCAGCTATCTTTGAAACAAAATACTTCCTTGGGTTGATAATTTATGTTTCACTTGGTTGTTTGAAATTAATTAAGCAATTATAGTGACCAACAAGCGCCAGATCAATGACATGGATGGATTGCAGAGAGAGAGAGGAGAATTAAACAATGTGTTATTTGCAATCCCACAATTAGTCTAGATGCCGATCATCACCCACCAAATAGATCTACGGTTTTCATCAGTTCCACTATCAATGAGCAGTTTTTCCATTGCGGAGCTTGGTGATAGTCTTAAACATCATGCTAGTTGGAACTCCACAATCATCCTTGATTGCTGATCTACATTGAGACCATTCTTTACCGATGGAGAAAGTTGAGTGGAAGGATAGGATAAGAAAAGAAGAAGAACCGTTGGATTTAAACCAAGGCAAAGCATCATCGCAAACATATCAATACATCAATCTAAGATCACGATCAATGAACAACATTCATTTTGGGTTAAAAGTTGTGAGGAGGTTACACTTCGGGGAATATCACTTTGGGAGAACTGGGAAGTGGAGAAATCAAATTACCCAAAGTCCCGAAGTAGATATGAGTTGTTTGATAAGAGGAACACTTTGGGAAGTATCTTGACCATTAGATCAAGGAGAAGAATATGTGCCACATCGAGAGATCTACGTCAGCAGACCACATCAGCAAGGACATGTGGCACAGTAAGATAATGACAAGTGTCAAGATGAAATTGACATTTCAGGTACGTGTAAATCACAAATTTGAGTGACATGTGGCAGCCACTCGGCTCGTGCCACGTTATCAAGTGACGACAACAAGTTACGTCACTCTGGGAGTTTTACTTTGGGAATTTCACCACCAGCAAATGACCTAAGTCCTAAAGTCCCGAAATCCAAGGTCCTGAAGTAGACATGAGTCATCTGATCTGATGAACACTTCAGGAGAATTATCGACCATTGATCAAGTACAGTGGAAGGATAGTGTAAGTGGAAGTGTTAACTGACAGCAAGAGGTATCCACCGCTTATGACTTATTCAGCAGGTGATCACTCCGCAGGAAAATGGAACAGCAATTATCTGAACCCCTGAAGTCTCGTAGCTCGAAGTCCAGAAGTGGACATGAGTCGTTCGATCTGAAGAACACTTCATGAGCATTCTCAAACATTGAAAATTATGGACACACATTTGTTATTCAAGAGAGTTGTAAAGAGGATGGAAGTCGCGAAGGACGAAGTCTCAAAGTCCCAAAGTCCCAAAGGCCAAAGTCCTGAAGTGGACATGAGTCATCCAATCTGAAGAACACTTCAAAAGTGTTCTCAATCGTTGATCAAGTACAATGGAAGGTTAGCATAAGTGGAATAACCAAAGTCCCAAAGTAAACCAGAATCATCCATCTCTTCAGAAGATTAAAACATGGCTATTGATTCTGATAAGAGATCAAACACTCACTTGGCCTAGCACCTGGTCACCACCTGTGGTCATATGGAATAAGAGAAATAAAGGAAAAAGATAGTACATCGCTTAAGTTGATAAGCCCTTGATTTTGCATTCTCGGTCATATGTAAATGGTTTGAAGGAAGCGCCTCAACAGAACTCAATTTTTGTAGTATTAAAAGAGATTATGGTTAAGTTAAATGAATAGGTGTGATGGTCCAGATGAAAGGACACAATGCATTATACCTCACACTAGTTTGAAGATTATATAAACGAGATAGAGTAGTGAGAAGAAAGCATATTTGCAGTCTGAATTAGAAAGATATATGAAATCACAAAAGCAGAGAAAGATGCATTGAAGACATGATACAAAATTTTTCCAGATTCAGAAAATAAGGGTGGTTGGGTGGTGCAAGGGCACGCTGGAGAATGCAAGGGAGTAGGTTCTTCCTTTTCAGTTTTATCTGAGTAAACAGGGGGTTGAAGACTCCTACTAGTTGGTGCTGGTGAACAAAGGGAGTAGGTTCTTCCTTATCAGTTGTAGATGACTAAATAGGTGGTCGAAGCCTCCTACCAGTTGTTGTTGGTGAACAAGGGTGTGGGTGCATCCTGATCAATTGGTGTTGATCTAAAAGGAAGAACATATTCCTTCTATGTAACTTGTAAAACAAAATTTTGTAGCTAATAGAAAATCTTTTGTGGTTTTCCCAATTGGGTTCCATGATAAAACTTTGTGTTAAAATTTTGTTTGCATTAACAAAAGAAAAATTGATAAAATTATTGTGTCACTGATTCACCCCCCCACTTTCAGTGATAAGATCTGATCCTTCACATGTTATTGCTTCACTTGCACAAAACTTAGTTAAAGAGGTAACATATAACCATGACAAAACCCAATCAATTATGCAGTGAATAGTTGCATCATCAACATGGATCGAATTACGTACCGACTTTGAGGGTTGAATAAATCCATTTCAAGGTAGAATGAAAAGAAAAGAGGGAAGTTTAAGATCTCTGAGTGTGTGTGAAGAAAAAAAATATCCATTTAATCTGTTAGAGACCTAACCTCCCTAACCCCTCATGTAGATAGAATAATAAATTTTCCATGTAATAAAGGTCGACATTCCCTATTTAATAAATGTGAATAAGTCAATGTAAGAAGACTTAATAGAATCTTCCACTTCTAGAAATATATTCCTACGTAATTTTATTTAGAAGATATAATTAGTATAAATAAGAGTAGGAGGCATGAGAAATCCTTGTCTTGAGATTTACTGTAATAGAGCTCTGCTTTGCTAGAGGTTTCCCCCTCGAAGAGGAAAGTTCACATTTCGTTATTTCAACAAAGGTATTATTGTTGGTATTTCCATTCTCAATATTTTATTGTTCCATTGGTATTTGTTGAATATTTATGTTTCTCCATATTACGTTATGTTTGTTACCTTACAAGTGGTATTAGAGCAATTTCCTTGGAAACAATTGTGGGGAAATCTGTTTTCTAGGGTAGAGACGTGTACTCTTGGCATGTGTAAAGCACAGATATATGTCATTCAATGGGTAATACTGTGGTGGGGAAGAATACACGTAGGAAATACATACAGTTTCACAAGTTTTCCTAGAAACCAAAGTTTCACCTTGTTGGAAACCTCTATAACCCCTATTGGTACCCCTCAAGTAGTACTGCATTGGAAAAAATATGTACAAATCCATCACTCCCACATATTGGTAGGTATATCGAGAGTCCCCTAGGTCTCTTGAAACATTCCCTAGATAAACCGATCAGTCACCTGAATACTATAGTTCCATTGAGAACAAAACTCAAGAATATACTCTCTAGTACGTAGGTAATCGGGTAGTATGGATAAGCGTACGATGGATACTCCTTAGTTGGTGGCTTGAGATATTGGGATGAGTACTATTGTTTGACCCCACAGTTGTATCATATAGATATAGCATAGAGAAAAACCTTGTCCCTAGGAATCCTGAAAACCTAACCTAGGGGGAACATACTAGACAAGGAACATAATGGATATTTTGGTAGTGCAACCTTGCCTCCTACATTCTGGTTGCGAAATTGCTATACATTTTTTCCTGTTAAGAATTTGGGCTTTTGACAATGCAATATTATTCAGGTTAGAGTATAACAATGACTTTTCAAGAGTAAAAAAAAAATTTGGGTCCTTCCTACACCCTTATTTGTGACCTATCTCATTGGACTCCCATTTTCTCCCTGATCATTGTGATACTTATAATTTTTAAGACTTTTTTTACCCCATGGACCCATACCCTTCTTGGAACCCTTATTTCCCACTTATCCCATTGGATAACTCTTGTTTCCCTAATCATGGTGGTATATATCACTTATCTGTTTTTTTTTACCCACCCCTCCTCTAATGGCTCCCACTTGCCAATAAAAAACCAATCAGAAAATAAATAATGGCATTACCTCCATTCATGCCAAAGTGAATAATGGCATTACTTCCATTCATGCCAATGTGGACCACATCTAGGACCCACTCAATAGCTGAATGGACGGACTTCACTCCAATCTCAAATAATTCATGACCCAATCCTAGGTTCTTTCCTCCTTTGACCCAAACCCCCAAGTCGAAGGTGTTGACTCTTCAAATCCTCTTAAATTTCATTCCAATCATGACCATCATTTTCCCACAGTTGGGGTGAACAAATTTTATGTCTTGGATCCAACATCCTAGGTCAATCATATGGAACATTATTTTTCCCTACATGTCATTATTAATGACTTGACCAAGCTTCGTTACAGTGTTCTCTATTAGGATCCAACACGATGGAAATGGTGGAAATGGAATAAAAATGGACACCAAGGGTGTGTTTCTTTGACACAACTTGTTAATGATTTGTATGAATGCTTTGACATAGACAACCACCATTTATGTCATTTGACCAAGTTGAAACAATCTAGAATAGTGGAATATTTTATCGTGGCCTTTGATCACTTGGATTTCTAAATGGGGGGTATGATAGATGCCTTCTTTCAAGAATTCTTTATCAATGGCCTCAAGGATGAAATTCAAGCCCAAGTCCTCATGGAGCACCCCCAAACTTGGTTGGAAGAAACTAAACATGCCAAGGAGGAACAACCCATCCTATTTACCCAGAAAAAATAAATTGATTATATTCCCCACCCTAGACCCCTTAATCTTTCCCCTCTAGCCACCCCTCTCAAGGTCCAAAAATTAACATGGGAGGAAATGGATGAATTCCAACTCAAGGTTCAGTGCTATAATCATGATGATAAATAATTTCCTGAGCACAAGTGTAAACAATAGAAACACTTTATGGGCATTTCGAAGGATGCTGCTTATGAAGATGTTGAGGTTTCACTTGAGGCATCGCTACCCCAAGAATATGATCTTACACCACCCTTTGATCCTCCTGAATTTGAACCAATGATTTTACTGAATTCTCTCACTGGTTTTTCTTCTCCCCAAACTCTCAAGTTGACTAGTTACATTAAGAATAAAAAATTCATCATCCTAGTTGATAGTGGAAACACTCATAATTTCATTGATTGTCACCTTGCCCAAGAAATCAATTGCTATATCTGTGTTGTCAAAAAAATTTAAATCATGATTGGCAATGGTGGTTTCATGAAATGTGGAGGGTGTTGTGAAAATGTGCACCTACAAATTGGTCAGTATAAATTGAAATCTCACATGATTTCTATTGACATGGGTGGTTGAGACATTCTGGTTAGTGTTGAATGGCTATGCACTCTCGGCCCCATAAAAATGTGTTTTAACGATTTAACCATGCAATTCCAACATGAAGAACAATCGTATAGATTACAAGGTATTACGGTAGTCTCACTGGAGATCATCAATTCCCACTGCATGGAAAATTTACTCAAAAATGGTCATTATGTGATCATTTACCAACTCCATTCCATTCAAGAAATTGATACATCCTCTGTGCACCCCGACCTTCAATATATTATTTCCCAACATCACATTTTTTCCCAAATTCCCTAGGGCCTTCCCCCCTCCAATGACAACCATGACCATTTGATTCCTTTAATATTGGGAAGTCTTCCTCATAATTTTCACCTTTATCATCATCCCTTTGCTCAAAAAAATGAAATTGAGAAAATTTTCCAAGAATTACTAGAAGCGGGAGTTATCCTTCCTAGTACTAGCCCCTATTCTTCCCTTTTAGTCATGGTCCTCAAGAAATAAGGCATTTGGTGCATGTGTCCTGCTTTTCATTCCCTCAACAAACTTACCATCAAGGACAAATTTCCCATTCCTATAATACATGACCTTTTGGATGAACTCAATGGGGCTCAATACTTTACCAAAGTTGAGCTACATTCTGGGTACCACCAGATACATATGAAAGAGGAAGACATTCCCAAGACTGCATTTTTCACTCATGAGGGCCACTATGAGTTCTTGGTCATGCCCTTTGGTCTCTATAATCCCCCCTCCACTTTTCAAAGTCTCATGAATCATGTTTTTTGTCCTTTCCTCTGGCACTTTGTGTTAATTTCTTTTGATCATATTCTCATCTATAGTAAAACATGGAAATCCCATCTCACCCATGTGGATCAAGTTCTCCATCTCCTCTCCAAGCACAAAGTTTTCCTCAAGCAATCTAAATGTTCTTTTGGAATATCTGAAGTTGAGTACCTAGGTCATATTATTGGCAAGACTGGTGTAACAGTGGATCCTAAGAAAATTGAAACTATGCATAAATGACCTCGCCCTACAAATCTTAAAATATTGTGTGGTTTCTTGGGTTTAAAAATATATTATCGTACATATGTTCAGAATTATGTAAAAATTGTGGCTCCCATAATAACTCTTTTTAAAAAGAATGATTTCATTTGGACTCCAACAACTCACCAATGCTTCCAAGCCTTGAAAGAAGCTATGTGCACTACTCCTATGTTGGTGCTCCCTGACTTCACCAAGACCTTTGTTCTAGAATGTGATACATGAGGGAGAGGCATCAGAGAATTCCTCATGAAAAATGGATGACCTTTGGATTTCGCTAGAAAATAGTTGTTGGAGTGACATTTGGTCCAATCACTCTATGAAAAGGCAATGTTGGCTATTTTTCATGCAGTGGATCTATGGATCCCTTATCTATTGGGACAACGTTTCCAAATTAAAGTGGACCATCAAAACCTCAAGTACTTCCTGGAACAAAAAATTTCCTCCTCAGAGAAACAAAACTGGAAGACCAAGTTGTTTGAATATGATTATGAGATCATTTACAAAAAGGGAAAAGAAAATGTGGTGGTTGATTCTCTTTCTAGGAAATGTGATGAAGAAGGGTCCCTCTTTTCTCTCTCATTCATTATCACCGACTGTCTTCAATATGTTCACTAGGAATTGTTGCAAGACACAAAAATTTCTAGTATAATCCAAAACTGTAACAGGATCCCCAAGATGCTCCAGGGTACTCTTGGCACAATGAAGATTTTCACTATAAAGTTCGTATGTATTTAAGAAAACAGTCGACCCTTAAATCCATGGTGCTCTCTGAGTTTCATGCTTCACCTACAATTGGGAATTCATATTTTACCAGAACTTATGAACGTGTCAAACATTCTTTCTTATGGGATAGTATGAAATAGGAAATCGACACCTTTGTGGCCAAATGTGATACCTATCAACACAATAAGCACAAAACTGTCTAATCTAGGTGGATCTTAAAATGCTCAAAATTCGATCATCTCAAATTCTATTAAAAACAACTTCATTGTGAAGATCTCAACGAGAAATTTCCAATGAAGCAAGAATAACCTTAAATGAAGTTCATATGAAAATTTTATGTCTCTTCAAAGTTTTAGTGAAATGGGGTCAAAGGTCAAAAGGGGGTGCCACATGAAAACATTGGAAGGGTGACACATGGCACATTCATACATGTCATACTAGTTGAGTTAGCATATTGTATGAGTGATTGAGCAGTGATATGAACTAATCCTGTGGTGACACATGACATTGATTGAATAGTTGGTTGACAGGTGGACCAATCAGAGACTTCCACATGGCAGTTTCGATTGGCCAAATATGGTTTGTTCTACTGAAAAAAATATTATGGTCAAATAGGAACAAACCCGTGACCCCATCCATCATGTGTCAACACCTTCGCCAACACACCACTTATTTGGTTCTTAACCTATATGGGTGTGAAATGTATTTAAGTTTTGAAATGTACTATTTTGGTCAGAAAAAGGTCAAGGGGAGAACCCCCCGACCATGGTATATATATATTAATCCACGTCGTAACCAAAATCCAAAGCTCGTGGATGGTTATATATTATATATAACCAACAATTCAACCACCAATGGATATATAGAAACAAAACATAACCAATGGCATGCTTGGTAGGATTTAACCCCATGCCCTGCCATGTATTATGCCAGTGCCCCAACCATTGCGTCATCAAAATTCTTTTGTATGACAAATATGGAAAATAACATTTAAGCTACTGCTAATATTCTAGAAGGTAGTTGGGGGCCCGTGCCCTACTTAATTTGGTTCTCTAACCAAGGTAGAAGATAGATTTTGATGGAGTACGATAGAGTATGAAATATTGGTATGCATGCCAGAGCTATCATATTTTACCTCGAAGTTTGTGCCATAGGGTATCTAGAATTTGAGTTTGCATTGTAATGCATGCCATAGGGTTCCTTGAAGAAAGTATAGAGTGTTTATACTCATTTTTCTTAGAAGTTTGAGAGGAATTGAATGGTGCACTCTCTTTCTAAGTTTTAGCAAGATATAAAAATATCATTGTAAGAACACAATCATTTGAGCATTAATAAAACAGTCTCAATTGGAAGCGGACCCGAAGACGTAGCCCGAAATGGGTGAAATTCATTAACAAACTTGTGTTATGTGTTTTATTATTGTTGTTTATATTTCACTCAATTATCTTGCAAGTTATTTATCATTTAAGTGATTTTGGATAAGTAATTAAGTGAGTTCATATTATTCACAAATAGTCAAAGCGATAATTTATATTTCAAATCAATTTGAATGTTTATGTGTATTTAAGAATAAATTAACATCTAATGATTTTCAGATAACTGTCAAAACTCCTCGAACATCCCAACCACTTCTGATGCCACATACTATTTGGATAGATATTTCTATGGATTTCATTTTTGGCTTACCTAGATTAGGTAATAAGTCATTCATCATGGTGGTAGTGGCTTGTCTTTCCAAATATGCTCATTTCTGTTCTCTTCAACACCATCTCACAACATCCACAGTGGCTCAAATTTTTATGGATAATATCTTCAAACTCCATGGAATGCCTCATTCTAATGTTTATGATCTGATCCAACATTTACCAACAATTTCTAGAAAGAATTATTGTTAGGGACCTAACCTCCCTAACCCCTCACGTAGGTAGAATAATATATTTTCGATGTAATAAAGGTCGATATTAATAAATAAGGACTATTAATAAGGTGAACAAGTCAAATGTTAGAATACCTAATAGAAGCTTCCACTTATAGAAAGATCTTCCTCTAGATTGTTCTTTTGGTAGATAGATTTAGTATAAATAGGAGTCGAGGGAATGAGAAGTTTTGTCTTTAAAATTATTGTAATAGAGCATTTCTCTGTTGGAGGTTGCCTCCTCGAAGAGGGACGTGATTTCTCCCGTTTCAATAAAGGTATAATTTTGGCCTTTTATTCTTTATATTCTATTTTTTCGTTGGTAATTTATGTGATATTCCTGTTTCCACTCAATATAACATAACCAAGTGCATAACAAGTGGTATCAGAGCACTTTCCTAGGAAAGAATTGTGGATTTTTTTTTTTAAGGGTAGAGATGTGTTCTGTCGTCTTTAAACTATAGTGATCTATTGTTCAACACATAAATCTACAGTCAGGGAAGAATACATGTGGGAAATAGAAGGGGCTTTTAAGCTCACATTGTTGGACGCCCTTGTAACCCATTTTGGTACCCCTTCAAGTGGTAGTGCATTAGACAACACTTGTATACAGACTTCCCTAGGTATCATGAACCCTACTATAGATTAATTGATCGATCACCTGAATGCTATAGTTCCATCTAGAACAACACTCGAGATGATACAGTCTAGTACTTGGGTAATCAGGTAGTACGAATAAGGGTATATTCTATCCCCCTTAGTTGGTGCCCTGAGATATTGGGTTGAGTACTACTATTCGACCCCACATGTATATCAGAGAACTATAGCACAGGGAAAAACCTTATCAGTAGAAACATTGAAAACCCTAACCCTTGGGATGGAAACATAACATAAAAGGAACAGACAAGATCTATTACCATGCAACCTTGCATCCTGCATTCTAGTTTCGAAATTACTACACATTTCTTCCTATTAAGAATTTAGGCATTTTTCCATTGCAGTATTATTCAGAATGGAGTATAACTCTGCAAGAGTAAAAAAAACTCTAGGGACTTATCGCACCCTTATTTGAGACCTATCCCATTGGATTCATATTTTTTCCCTAGTCGCAGTGATACCTATCATTATTTGCCCCCTTTTTCCCGTGGTCTAGACCCCCCTTATTTTGGACCTATCCCATTGGATTCCCCTTTTCTCCCTGATCATCATGATACCATTCACCCATAACCCATTTTCTGTGAGAACCCACCCACCCCCTTCTTTTGCTCCCCTTTCACCATGGTTCACACCTACAATCAATACTTTTCATCACACTTCACTACCTTTTCATATGATCTCTCCATGGCCCAAAAGGAATTGTGGCAAATCAATGCCAATATTTCCACCATCAATTCCTCCATGGATTTCACCATAGATTCCAAAATGGAAGCCCTGAAATAGGACATAATGAATGACTTATCTTCCCACATCAAAAGACAACATGAATACTTTGTTGTCCATATATTTTACAAATTAAATATGACAAAACTTTGCACCCTGAAGGTGATACTTTCTCCACTTCCCAAATTTTTTTAGTCCAATCACTTTCAATGTGACCTATGCATTCCTATAGTGGATGTGAACATATTTGATGGCTCAGATCCCATGGGATGGGTCACCCAATTGGAACACTAAGTCTCTTTTCACAACATTACCGATGACTTGGAAAAACCTCATTAGGGTGTTCTCCATTTTCATCTTGAAAGTTGGAAATAGTGGTTTTTATACACCATTTGTCACCCTTTGTTAAGTGTTCCACTTCACTTTGCTAAGTGTCGCACTTCACCCTGCTTGGTGTCACAAGTGTCACAAATTCCATGGTCCATTATAATAAGTGTCGTACCTTATTTGTCACACTTTCATAAGTGTTTCCACCTCAACACTATGCATGAATGATCCATTACATCCCCTTGAGAATCAGGAAGAAGAAGACACCTTTAAACCCTGACAATTTGTCCTTTTTCACTTAGTCCTGACTTCATTTGAAAATGGTCACCTCCATTTGGCCTCTGGGGCAGCAACCATCCCCTTGAAACAATGTTAAGAGGGAAACCATGTCTCCATGTCTGCCCTTATGTGTGAGCGACCATGTAGATTTGGTCAAATCCCATGAATCTAGGGGCAATCTTTCGAGGACTTTCTAGATGATTCTTGGTTTGTTTTCTTGTTTTCATTAATATATGACTCGATCCTATTTATATCATATATTGGGAGAAATAATAACAATGAAGATAACTCAAATCCTAACCTAATCCACCTTATACTCAACCATGTTCATAATTTACCCTAGTGGTTAATCCTTCCTGCATCTATATAAACTTGCCATTTCAAAGTGAGAGGGGGGATTGAAAACAAGGATACCAAACTTATGATAGTTGCAAGGAGTGCCAAGCCTTTATTTATGTGAATAAGTTGAGTTGTATTCATGCTCAAGGGATGAAGAAACAATCTTGAAGGATTGCAACAACATCATCAGGTTGTAAGCTCCATGCTTCCATTAATATAAGAACTTGGCCTATTTCTCTTTTACTCTTTCATTAATTATTTTTTTTTATCACTTTGTCTAATTTATCAATAGGTAGGGTTTCTATTACCTAATCATAGATAGTAGTAGGAGAAGATTTCTTTGTTGTTGCAGGCTTGACTTCGTGAGGGAGCTTCTTGGATTGGATCTCAACGATTGGAGCAGTGAGGGAAAACTTCAGACATCAGGTGCAAATACCTTCTCTACTTCTCTCTCAACCCACCCACAAGAAAATATAATGGTTTTTTAGGAGGATATTAGTGTCCATTTGTTATAGGTTGTCTCACTTGTAGGAAACCCAAGTGAGGGGAACTCAACCTATCCACAGGGGGATAATTATCACCGTAGTAAATTGGTGACCATAATGGGGAGAGATATCTATTTCTTATTATGTTTTTAACCCTTTGAATCCTTTGAATTTTTCTACACCTTGCTTCTTTTTCCTTGGTACCCTTTTGCTCATCAAAACCTTGATTGTTTATGAGAAATTGTGGAAAATTTGAGCCTACAAGATCTCACTAGAGCGACCATTGCCATTTGGTTTCCCCCTGTATAAGTACCACAGAGAAACCTCATCACCATTTTCTAGGCCATTTGGGAGTGACCATCACCCCTGGATGCCCTGTCTTCTTTTCAGACAGAGTGACCTCCTGTAGTAGACTAGTTTTTGAGCCCTATTTTATTTTTTTTCTCAGGTTTTGCTTAGTTTCTCTTTGATTGTTTGAGGTTATTTTTTGAGTCTCTGTGATCAGATCCATATGGTTGAATTATATTGATCATATATTTTATTAATAGGTTTTTGTTTGTTTCTTTCTCATCCTCTTTTCAGTCCACTTGTGTGCTTGAATATTGCCTAGTCTTTTAGCCCATAAAATCCTAGTTTGTTTCTGACTGTACTTGAATGAGAACTTAACATTATCACTCATTTTCATTTCCTTATTTTGAGTTTTCATGGGTTGATTGGTTGTGAGCCCTTTCATCTTCATTGAAGCCTCTTGATTTTTTGGATGAGTAGAACTCTCTCATCTACTACAACCACGTTTTTGTTGCTCATGTTTTGAGGATTTTTCAAGAGTATCTATCTTCATTCTCATTTTCATTTTTTAGTCCTTGATTGAACAAGTTATCTCACACCAGTTTTCTTTCAGTTCTCATGTTTTTGAGTGCAATTTGTTTGATTTATTGTTTTCCTCTTCTTTCTCTATGTCAAACATACATATCTTTCATTTCTCTTGAAAGTTAAGAAGCGAAAAAAATTTCATGCATAATCAAACGAAGAATTTTTATTTCATTCTTTAGGAATTGGTTTTTATATATGTTTGGAAAAAGAGCTAGTTTTGTGTATGCATTTTGGTTTTTGGAAACATTTTCTTGGTATTTTGGCATCATCTTGATCCTTAGAGTTGAAAGTTGCATAGCTTTGAGTTCTTGATTTTGTTAGAAGAATAAAACTCTTCTCCTTCCCATATATAGAATTCATTGAAAAGAATGAAATGCATATAATTCTTTTTCATTCTATTGGAGTCGAGTTTCTATCACATCATTAGTTTAATCTTTGTGAACCCTTTGAGTAAAAATCCATTAAAATAAATCACACACTAATAAAATCAACTAAAACATTTTTTGGTTTTAGAACACCAACAATAACACGGGATTAAGGTCTTTGGACTAGGTAAAGTAAGTAAATCGTCCAAGACTACTAAACAAACTATAGAACAATAGCGATTTTATAAATCCAACTTTCATATAAGCATAATCGGGAACCCCCTCTCACACAGGGGCTAAAAATGAGGTCACGTGTGGAAGAGAAACAGATATTACCCCTCCAACGCTTGAGCAATTGTAGCGGAAAGAGCATATATTAGGGGTTTTTCTTGAGAAACCAATGGTTTCATTTGGTATCAGTGCTTTGTAAATCCCAAATCCATTCGAGGTCCTCAAGTGTCTTACCAGTCCACTTATCTTCAGTTCTCGTGAAGAGCTTCGTACATTGATATCCTGCCCAAATGTTCGGTCCCGACTGTTGACTGTACTTGCCCGGAGGTTGACTGTGAGTTAGTATCCTTAGTGGCATTTCCTAAGTATTTAAAAAGGTGTGTTGCTCAACTGAGAGGGGGGGTTGAATAAGTTGTTACCGTGCTTAAACAATTATTCTTATTTTAAAATCTTTACATAGAACTCATTGACAATCACAATAATGTAGGGAAGTAAGAAATAGAACATTCAACATCATTCACACATATGAGATACACAAAGATATATATTTTCTGAGGAAACCCATAAAGTATAAAACCCTCTTCTTCTTTATATGATAAGTAATCTTTACATTCTATACATTATCATACATATGAGATCCAACTCATTGTGAGGCTACAACCTCTGTTTTGCAAGCTGTAACTTGCTGAGAGCACCAACTCTCTATTTTCTCTAGCACCTACTAGAAGGAAGCACCAACTCCATGGCTTCTATAGCACCCACTAGAAGGAAGAAACAACTCACTAAATGTTCTAGAACCAACTGGATGGAAGCACCAACTTCTAGTCACACAGGCACCAACCTATATAACAGAGAACGATAGTTCTCCCTTGCACCTCCCTAACACCCTGGTTTTTCTGGATACAACCAGATGGAAGCTCCAACTCCCTGTGTTCAAGCACCCACTTGAACCTCTAAGGACAACAATGCAAGATACCAGATATATAAAATATGCAGAACTGAAACGAAATGCTAGAAATAACAGAATGACAATAAAATATCCAGCATAATCTTCACAATACACAAAAATGATATACGAAATAGCAACAGAAATAGCACTTGAACAGAAATAGCACTTGATTCAGATAGCAATGTTCACAGGCCTCTT
>JZKD02S2077922.1:961735-974821 GCA_000966675.3 Picea glauca | reverse complement strand
TGGTACTATGGCATACAAATTGGAGTTGCCTACATCTTCACGAGTACACCTAGTTTTCCATGTTTCATGCTTAAAGAAGGTTATAGGTGACAAGATCCCAGTTCAAACTATATTTATAGAACTTGATGAGGAAGGAAAAATCATATTGGAGACTGAAGCCATCACTGACACAAGAATTCGCTAGCTAAGGAATACATCCATTTCAGAGTATCTCATTAAATAGAGGAAACTACCGGCTGAAGATTCCACTTGGGAAGATGAGTCTTTTATATAGAAGCATCCAGAGTTACTCAAGCATTGCAAACAACACTTGTCTCAAGGGGAGGGGCATGTTAAGCCCTAATATTGGTTCATTACCCCTTAATTGCGACATATTATATTAGTAATGTTATTTTATTTATGTTGACTTTAGGCCATTAGTTGTAATTATACCTCCTAGTCTCGTATATATACCAAGGAGACATTTTCATTTTGAATCATCTTGTACTTGAACATTTAAGTGTGGTAAAAGGAGGTTGCCCCCTCGAAGAGGCTTATTATCTAAAATTGTCTCTTTTTCAAGGCGTTGAGTACTTTTTCTGAGGTTTTTCTATGCTATATTGATATTTGGTTCTTAACAACCCAACCCGACATACATTCATCCACAAGGAACTTTTCCATTTCAATTTTTAAACCTCATCATTCCAATGCAATAGTCCCATCAACCTCAATACATGGGGGGACCATCATTTCAATCACAATATGTAGGAGGTGCATCTATTCAATCAAAACATATGGGTGGACAACTAGGACAACCACCTTATATGGGAGGAAAATTAGGACAACCCAGGAAACCACCATATATGGGAGGACCATCTAGCTTTTCCATCTCGCTGCAACTTGGATATGGTCCTATTGGTGTTCCCATTCTATATGATTACCACCAATATCCATAGGCTAACCAACAAATTCCATTCTTGGCTATGTTATATCTTCCAAATCTATCACATTGGACCAACGATCCCATCCAACATGATCCATTTTGGCCCTCCGTCCTTGCAAAATTTCCATCCAACATCCCTAAATTCAATGGAAACCCTGGGGAAGATCCTAAAAATCATGTTATGAATTTCCATTTATGTTGTTCTTCCAACTCTTTGATGGATGATTTCATCCGTCTTAGAATTTTTCATAGAACACTTATAGGTGCTCCAATGAAATGGTATATCGAGTTGTCACGTAAATCTTTTGTCAACTTTAATTCTCTTGCCATGGTTTTCCTAACACATTTTCAATTTCCTATACGATATGAGACCAGTACCAATATTTTTACCTCACTTCGAAAATACTCCTCCACCCACATATCCGATCATATTCATGAGTGGAGACAAAGGAAAAGATTGATTAAAGCTCCCATTTTGAACCAACTCCTCATGGATTAGTTTATAAAGTCTCCCTTGCCTCCCATCTCTTATGATGATTCTATGGGAAACATTGTTATTAAAGAGCATGTTATCAATCGTGCACAGTATTTGGACTTCATCTACTCCCATTCCGACACACTTTACGATCTGATCCCTAATGCTCCTCTTTTGTCGAATGATCCAACAAAAGTTTCTCCCAAACTAACTTATGTTTCGGATGCCAAAAATACTTCTTCTCATGCTCAAACCTCTGAGATGAATGTAGTCCAATCCTCTCTGTCTTAGAAATCAAGAGATAATAATAAAAACAAGGGTAAATCCAAGAAATATTCTAACCAACAAGATAATACAAAGACCGTTGATACTCAACCGACTAGGAAGCCTAAGTTTCCTTGTATGATTTGTGAGGAATACCACTACATGAAAGAATTCTCTCATCATGAGGTTGTTACTAAATTTTTAAAGGGTACCTCCCAATCGGTTCAACAACAAACTTTGGTTGAAAAAAATATCTCCCCTTCGCAAGGGGGAAATGCAGGTCATTCCCACCAAGGGGATGCTTCGTTGAACACATCTAAGGTGTACATGTTTAAGGTGGTTAATGTGAAAACTTGAGAAAACACATACGACACTCCTTCGAGTGATAAAACTAAAGGAAAGGTTGTTGATCAACCCTCCACATCCATTCCTCCTCCCTCTTCTAGTCCTCTTCATATTGAGAAGCCAACCTATGACGCAGTGTTGCACCCCCCCAAGAGTGTAATTCAAAAAGTGACATTTAATCCAAATTCCTTTGCTTCCCAAAAATACAACATTGTCAAATATTTGGTGCAAATGCCTTGTGCTATGCCAGTTCTCTAGGTTCTACAGAACTATCCAAATCAGTGTAGAACCCTATTGTCATCCATTGGAGCTATGGATCCAAAGGCATCAAATTTGGTCACGTTCAATCTGGATTACTTTAAAGAGAGGCTCTCCCACCACTTATCATTCCAAATTCAAGTTTTGGTTGGTGGAAAGAACTTTCATCATACTATCTTCGATGAGGGAGCCTCCACCCATGTCATGTATTTTCCTTTTTGGAGAGCCCTAGGTTCTCCTAAACTTACCTTATCTATGACCACTTTGAAGGCGTTTGATGGACGTGGTTTCCAACCTCACAGACTCTTGCAATATTTCATTGTGACATTGAAGGGTAAGACTGTTTTGGTCGATATTGAAGTAGTTGACACACCCATATATTACAATTTGTTACTTGGTCATAGTTGGTTCTAAGTGATGACTACCATCGCATATATAATGTTTCATGTTTTATAATTTCACCATCAAGGAAAAATTATCACTATCGACCAACTGAACTATATAACTCTGGATCTCCACAATGTTGCGATGAATGATGTCCCTTTTCTCATAAAGTCTAGTCTTGAGAGTGTAGGGGTAAGTCTCCTTAAGGATTCCTCATTCACAGGGTTTTTTCCTTTACCTTCTCCTACCTTACCGTAAGTTTCCATGTTAAATATCATTTCGACTCAGGTGTGATAATCCCAAGAATCATCTGGTCCTTTGGTGGTACCTAGTCTCGACGAGTATAGTTCATTGTCTCTGTCAAGATCATTAAAACATGAAACATACCCCCATTCATTCCAATCAAGTCTCACTCCAGATCGTGTACTTGAACCTTGTTTTCCTCATCCTCATTAAAATTTTCTCATTAGTAATTTGACATGTAACAGAGGAAAGAAGAAAAGTCGTCGGAGGAAACAACACTTGGGGAGCATGTCTCCAACCTCTAGGAATCATGCTAGAGTAAACCCACTAGATTCTATCATGAAATATGGGAGACACACACTGCTAAGAGTGATCCTAGTTTGAGGTTTATTTCCATCATAATGTAGTAGTCTTCTATGGTTAAGGTTAGTCTTTCTTCTTTCTCATGCACGTAAATACATGATAATAAGTTACCGAGCTCATTCTTTGTTCTTTCTCATGCTCGTTAATACATGAGAATAAGTTACCGAGCTCATTCTTTGTTATTTCTCATGCTCGTTAATACATGAGAATAGGTTACCGAGTATACTTTTATCTCTTTTTCAGACTCATAAAAGCTATATGAAAAAGGAATTCCTTGGAGTCTCCTTTAAGCTCTTTTCAAACTCCCTAAACATGAAAATATTTCCGAGTGAACTTGTCTCTTTTCACACTCGTTAAAAGGGTTAGAAAGGGCGTCTTTTGATGTTTGGTTTATCTCTTTTTTGTATTTGAAAGAACTACTTTACGAAAAAGGACCTCATTATGGAAAATACTTTAAAATCTTTTTGAACTCCTTAAAAGGAGAAAATATTTTTGAGTGATCTTGTTGTCTTTCATGCTCGTTAAAGTGAATTAGAAAGAACATTTGTTGAGCGATAGTTTATCTCTTTTTCTGTCTCATCAGACTATTTACAAAAAAGGAACACTCTAGTCAATCATGATTAGAAGAGTTCTCCTAGGTATCATTTTATACCTTTTCGGGCCCTGGAGACTAATTTCATGAAAAATTCCATCTGGAGTCTTCTTTCTAAATATTTTCAGACTTTTGAAATATGAAAAGATCATCAAGTTTTCTTTCCTTAGACTCATAAATCTACACAAGGAAGGAACCATCTGGGAACAAACCCTTCCTTCTTTAATTTTGTGAAGATGGGACTCACCAAAGAGGAGCTCATACCAAGCATTTGTTATCCTCCTCAAGATCACTAAAAAACAAAGAGGTACTCGCCTATCTGTATGGGGGGAAATTTTGAGAAGTGGGTCAAGTATTTCATTTATGGAAGCTTAATTTCTCCCTTGGACATGGAAATTGCTTGAATCACATGTGTCATCATAATATTTTGACTCCTTTAGAAGAGAACCCTTGGTTGTCATCTCATTCCATGCATCGTCATACTCTTTCGACTCCTTCGATGAAATCCATTGGTTTTCATCACATCATCATACTTGGTCTTCATGTTGTGTTGAGTCAATGCTTCCAAGTCATTCCTTGTGCCACCATATGTTCAAGGGAAGTCAACCTTTACATTTTCACTCCTGTGTCAGTTCACCGTCATTTGATCCATCACTATTCATCACTATCCTTATTCATTTCATGTCGATGATGGGGGATACATCATGTCCCTCCTTCGACGAGTCTATTTCCATCAACATCAACACATTATCTGATAATTAGAATTAGAAACTAATTAGTACCTTGGGACCTGCATGCCTTAATGGAAGGTTTCCTCACTATCGATAGTGGGTTTACATCATTGACCCCTGTTCGATTGATTCCATGAGTGTTCAACTTCATACCATTTATTCACATTCATTGGGATGTACTAATGTACATTGGGAGTCATTTTCATCATTGGTGATTTCCCTCGCACT
The DNA here is from genome assembly GCA_000966675.3 of Picea glauca. NCBI lineage: Eukaryota > Viridiplantae > Streptophyta > Pinopsida > Pinales > Pinaceae > Picea > Picea glauca. The sequence continues at coordinate 970,016 of JZKD02S2077922.1, read as the reverse complement.
TGTTAACAATTCACATCATTGACCGATAATCAAGTGGCTTCTACCATGTTAGATGTCAAGACCTCTATTTACATAGATATATTTGTACTATTCAGGATCGGGATTGAAGACCCTGGGGAGACTATCTAGTAAACACTCATTTTTTTTACCTTCCTTCCTAGGTTGTGATGGAGATTATAAAGATGTGATATATATTGTGACATAGATCCACGTTGTATCTCCACTGTGTACAATCTCGTGGCTACATTTTTATTGAGTCATGGAGATATGGATCCAAATTGTATGTTCGACGACCATATCCTTAGTCTATACTTTCATGGATCTGCAGTGTATTAGTTGGCGGCCATACTGCGAGTCAAATTATTCTGAGTATGGGTATGCCTACCTCAGGGATGATATTTTTATATTGATGGATGTTTTCTTTCTTTTATGATAGGTCTTCTGACTTTAGTCACTTGATTTCACATTATTAAAAAGTGTTTAAACCATCATTTCTCTCCTTTGATCTCACACTTTGGGGGGCATCTTTTATACACCATTTTTTCACCCTTTGTTAAGTGTCACACTTCACTTTGCTAAGTGTCATAGTTTACCCTGCTTGGTGTCGCAAGTGTCACAAATGCCATGGTACATTCCACTAAGCTTCATACCTTATTTTTCACACTTTACTAAGTGTATCCACCTCAACACCATGCATGAATGATCCATTACATACCCTTGAGCATCAGAAAGAAGAAGACACCTTTAAACCCTGACAATTTGGCTTTTTTCACTCAGTCCTGGCTTCATTTGACCATGGTAACCCCCATTTGGCCCTTGGGGGAGCGACCATCCCCTTGAGACAGTGTTATGGGGGTGACCAGGTCTCTTTGTATGCCCTTTTGGGGGAGAAACCATGCATATTTTGTCAAATCCCATGAATCTAGGGTAATTCGTTCGAGGACTTTATGGATGGTTCTTGGTTTGTTTTCTTCTTTGCATAAAGATATGATTCATGCCTCTTCATATCCTATTTTGGGAGCAATAATAACCATGAATATAACTCAAATCCTAACATAATCCACCTTTTCCTCAACCATGTTCCTGATTTACCCTACTGGTTAACCCTTTCTGCATCTATATAACTAAGTCATTTCAAAGTGAGAGGGGGGATGGAAAATAAGGATGCCAAACTTATGATCTTGTCAAGGAGTTCCAAACCTTTGTTATGTGAATAATTTGAGTTGTATTCATGTTCAAGGGATAAATAAAGGAGCTTGAAGGATTGCAGCAAAATCATTAGGTTGTAAGCTTCACACTTCCATTAATATAATAACTTGGCCTATTTCTCGCATACGCTTTCATTAATTTATTGTTTATTTGATCACTTTGTCTAAGTTATCAATAGGTAGGGTTTCTATTACCTAATAATAGATAGTAGTAGGATAAGAATTATATGTTCTTCCAGGCTTGACTTTGTGAGGGAGTTGCTTGGATTGGATCTCAACCATTGGAGTAGCGAGGAAAAACATCAGACATCAGGTGCACATACCTTTTCACCTTCTCTCTCAACCCTCATGAAAGAAAATATAATGGTTTTTTAGGAGGATGTTAGTGTCCATTTGTTAGAGGCCATCTCACTTGTAGGAAACCCAAGTGAGGGGAACTCAACCTATCTGCAGGGAGATAATTCTCACCACAGTGGAAATGGCGTAAAAAGGCACGCCAAGGGTATGCAACTTGGACAAAATTTGGTATAGATATTTATGACTTCTTTGACACTAACACCCACCATTTAGGTTGTCTTACCAAGTTGAAACAAAATGGTGTAGTTGAAGAGTTTATAGTTTCCTTTGAGAAATTGGATTTTAGAACAAAGGGAACGACAAATTCTTTTTCATGGAATGCTTTATCAATGGCCTCAAGGATGAAATATGTTCCCATGTCCTCATGGATAACCCCTAGACTTGGTTGGAAGATACTAAAAGGGCCAAGGAAGCACAAGAAGTAGCCTCATACCAAACTAGAAAACAACACCCTTTATTCCTTGCCATAAACCCACTCTTCCCACCCCTCCTAACACTCCCATCAAGATCCAAAAATTTAGTTGAGCCGAAATGGTTGAATGCCAACTTAAGGGTCTCTGTTATAATTGTGATGACAAGTATTTTCCAGGGCACACGTGTAAGGAATATAATATTTTATGGATATGTCTAAGGATGTTTTTGAAGAAGAGGAAGATGTGTCCCATGTTCTCGAGCTACCCGCACCAACTAATCTTAATCATCCCTCTAATCCACCAGAAGTTGAACCACTTATTTCTCTGAATGCACTCATTGGTTTCTCCACTCCCCAAACCCTCAAGTTAATTGGATACATTAAGAACTTGAAATTCATCATTTTATCTAGATTTTAAGTGTGTATATGGTCTAAATTTGGATGCAAAATTCATAAAGGTATAAAGCTAGTAGATTGCCCATGTGGATCAAGGAGATGCACACCTCTTCATTAATTGATTGGTTTTTCCATATGGGTCAAAGAGAGTTCCACCTCTCCATTATTGTATTGGGTTTTATTTTCCACTAATTAGTTAGCTGGGTAGTTAGATCTATTATTATTATAATAGAGACTCGTTTAATTATCTCTTTCCATTATTGTATCAGGTTTTATTTTCCACTACTTAGTTAGTTGGGTAGTTAGATCTATTATATTAATAATAGAGACTCATTTAAAGAGCTCTTATTTACTTTTTCCAATAAACAATTTTGTAATTCTATATAAATTCCTAGCAAGCCTTCTCATAATATTAATTTACTCATTGTCCCCGAGGTGTAGGACAGTCGGTGATGGAGTGTGTTGTTAAGCCACTCCGTGATGTTAAAGTCACCGGTTCGAAACCTGCGGGGACAAAAAATCCAACCATGTTAAGGGTTGGTGTGGCTCAGGCCAGGTGCGATCCCCGGGTGATTTTGACGGCTTAGATGCCCCTGAGTCGCGGTTTCTCAAGCCACAGATTAATCACGAGCCAACAGGTCCCGCACAAATTAACAAACAAAAAAAAAATATCAATTTACTCATTTTGTATTCTCTCATATTTTCTATTGTTCACTCCGAGATTAATTAGCTCTGAGTGATTTACTAGTAATTAGTTTTATAGGTAGGGCTCCTCTTTGAGCCTCATCTCCCGAGTACTTAATTTACATGTTTTTTTCCATGCTTCTTTTCATATAATATTGGCATGTCTAAGCTCCTCCTCTCTTGACATTCAAGCCATCCAGATCTCAACCCCCAAGATCTGGATCAGTGGTATCAGAGTAGGTACGCTCTCCTTCAAAATAAGGGTTTGAAGCATGTTGTGGGTTCAAACATTTGCATCAATAACCAACCTCATTTTGGTACTATCAGAATCCATTTTCCGGTCCATACACTGTAAGCATAACAATTGGTCCACATGCACTACATGGATTTTTGTTTTTAACCTTGGATCTTCATTCACCATTACAAGGAGAACCATACATGGATTCACTACATCCATACATGGATTCACTACATCTATACATGGATCCACTACATCCATTGGTATTCAACATTTTTCAAAAAAAAATTATGGTGTCCATACTTCCCATGGAGGTTCCACAACCTCTACAACAACCCATGCTGCTCTACAAACCCTTGGCATCCTTTGTGGCCCTCTACACATAGCCAAATTAAAAGAGGTGTTGCGACCTCTACACAACATTTCATAGGCTCTACCATATCTCATTGGAAATATCTCTTCAATATATCAAATGGGTATTTCACGGAATCTCATTTGGCTTCCTGGTTTGAGAGATATCATCGATTGAATCTCAGCATGTATTTGACCCAAAGATGCCGCACGTACCACCATATTGAAAGATATTTTTCTCCCTTCTCAAGAAACTAAAGAAGGATTTACACATATTTCTGGAAATATCTATTCAATATATCAAATGGGTATTTCACAAAATCTCATTTTTCTCCCTGGTTTGAAAGATATCATTGATTGAATCTCAGCATGTATTTGACCCAAGGAGACCGCATGTACCACCATATTAAACAAGATGTTTCTTCCTGATCAGGAAAATATAGAAGGATTTCCACATATGGATGGAAATATATCTTCAATATATCAAATAATTATTTCACAGAATATCATTTGGCTTCCTGGTTTTAGAAATATCATCGATTGAATATCAACATGTATTTGACCCAATGAGGCCGCACATACCACCATATTCAATGGTATTTTTATCCATTCTTAGGAAACTACAGAAGGAGTTTCACATATTGATGGAACGATCTCTTCAATATATCAAATGGGTATTTCATAGAATTTCATTTCATTGTCTTGTTTATGAGATATCTTTGTTTGAAGAAACACATGTATGTAACAAGTGTGGCCGCATGCCCTTCAAATTTTGCCTGATTTTTCTCACTCCATAGGCCACATCAAAACAATTTCCATATACCGATGGAAATATATCTTTAGTATCTCAAATGGGTCTTCAAGAGAATTGGATTTCATCACCTGTAGCAGAAGTTATGAATAGATTTGCAGAAGGATGTTCACAACCCCCAAAGTCGCGATTTTTCCATATTAGTTTTTAGCATTTTGGGATTTTATTAAAATTTCTTTATTTTCCACTAATTATTTAACTAGGTAGTTATATATATTATTATAATAATAGAGACTCATTTAATGAGCTCTTTCCATTATTGTATCGGGTTCTATTTTCCACTACTTAGTTATTTGGGTAGTTAGATCTATTATACTAATAATAGAGATTCATTTAATGAGCTATTTTTGACTTTTTCCAATGGACCATTTTGTAATGCTATATAAAGGCCTAGAAATCCTTCTCATAATATCAAGTTACTCATTTTGGCTTCTCTCATATTTTCTATTGTTCATTGTGAGATTAATTAGCTTTGAGTGATTTACTAGTAATTGGTTTTAGAGGTGAGGCTCCTCTTTGAGCCTCACCTCTCGAGTACTGCATTTACATGTTTTTTTCCATTCTTCTTTTCATGCAATATTGGCATGTCTAAGCTCCTCCTCTCTTGGCATTCAAGCCATCCAGATCTCAGCCCCCAAGATCTGGATCATCATTCTAGTTGACACTGGAAGCACCCATAATTTTAATCATCACTGCATTTCCCAAGAAGTCAATTGGTATATATTTATAGTTAATAATTTCCAAATCATGATTGCCAATGGGGGTTCCATGAAATGTGGAGGGAATTGTGAAAATGTGCGCCTACAAATTGGTCAGTGCCACCTGAAATATTATATTCTTTCTATTGACATGGGAGGTTGTGACATTGTACTTGGTGTTTAATGGTTATGCACTCTCGGCCTTATCACCATGGATTTCCAAGAATTAACCATGCAATTCTAGTAGGAGGGCCAATAGAACAAGTTCTAAGGAATATCAGTAGGGTCACCAAAGATCATTAGTTCCCATCGAAAGGAAAATCTCCTTAGAAAATGTCATTATGGCATTATTTCCCAACTTCATTCCATTCAGGTAGTTGACACACCCTCTTTCATCCCAACCTCCAATCTATCCTTTCCCAACACCAAGATGTGTTTCAAAACCCTCATGGACTTCGCCCTTCTCAAGGTTTCCATGATAATTCAATTCCACTAGTTATGAGCAATCTTCCTCCAAATTTTCACCCTTATCGTCATCCCTTCTCCCAAAAGAATGAAATTGAGAAGATTGTTCAAGAATTTCTAGATGTTGGTGTCATCCACCCTAGTACTATCCCCTATTCTTCTCCAGTAGTCATGGTACTCAAGAAAGAATGTACTTGGCGCATGTGTCCTTATTTTCACGCCCTAAAAAAACTCACAATCAAATACAAATTTCCCATTCATGTCATTGATGACCTTTTGGATGAATTAAGTGGTTCTCAGTATTTTACCATATTTTATCTCCACTCTGGCTACCACCGTATTTGTATGAAAGAAGAAGACACTCCCAAGACTTCATTCAGAACTCATGAGGGTCACTATGAGTTCTTGGTTATGTGATTTATCTTATGCAATTCTCCCTTCACTTTTCAAAGTCTCATGAATCATGTCATCCATCCTTTCCTTCATCAGTTTGTCTTGGTTTTATTTGATGACACTCTCATCTATAAAAAAACTTGTCCAGCCCATGTTACCCATGTGGATCAATTTCTACAACTACTGTCTCAGCACAAAATTTTTCTTAAGAAGTCTAAATGTGTTTTTGGAGCCTTCAAAGTTGAGTACCTAGGAAATATTGTTTTCAAGGATGGTGTCAGGGTGGATCCGAAGAAAATTGAAGCTATGCAGGATTTGATGCACCCAAAACATTTTAAAAGTCTATGTGGCTTCCTGATTTTGATGAGATATTATTGAAAGTTTATTCAGAATTATGGAAAAATCATAGCTACCCTCACAATGCTCCTTAAAAATAATGATTTTAGTTGGACTCTAGTAGTCAACCATTCCTTCCAAGATTTGAAAGCGGTTATGTCAACTACTCCTTTTTTGGCTCTCCCCGACTTCAACAATACCTTTGCACTAGAATGTGATGCCTGAGGAAAAGGAATTTTGGTTTTCCTCATGCAATATGGTTGACCTTTGAATTTCAACAAAAAACAATTGTTCGAGTGCCATTTGGGCCAATCCACCTATGAAAAGGAAATATTTGTTATTCTGGATGTCGTGGATATCTGAGGTTCTTATCTCTTGGGGAAATGGTTCCAAATTAAAATTGATCATCAAAGCCTCAAGTGCTTTTTGGAATAAAAAATTTCTTCCCTGAAGCAACAAAAATGGGTAACCAAGTTGTTTGGATATGATTATCAGATCAGCTACAAAAAAAATAAAGAAAATGTGGTGGTTGATTCCCTTTCCAGGAAATATGAAGAAGACGGGTCCCTTTTTTCCCTCTCTTTCATTGTTGTGGATTGGCTTCAGGAGGTTATCCAGGAGTGGTTGCAAGACCCCAAATTTTCTAGATTGATCCAAACATTGCAGCAAGATCTGAACGATTCTCCAAGGTGCTTGTGGCACCATGACGAGCTTCATTATAAAGGTTGTTTTTATTTAAGCAAACAGTCAAACCTTAAATCCACCATGCTCTCTGCGTTTCATGCACGGATCAAACATTCTTTTTTTCTAGGACGATATGAAATAGGAAATCCACATCTTTGTTGGTGGATGTGATACCTTTCAACAAAATAAGGGAGAGACACTCAAAGCTCTAGGCACACTCCAACCGCTTCCGATTCCACCTACTATTTGGAAAAATATTTATATGGAGTTCATTATTGGCTTACCTAAATCAGGCAATAAGTTAGTGATCATGGTAATAGTGGATCATATTTCCAAATATTCTCATTTATGTGTTCTTAAACACCCATTAACAACATCCACCATGGCTCAAATTCTGATTGATAATATCTCCAAACTCCATTGCATGCCTCATTGTATTGTTTCTGACCATGATCCAACTTTTACCAGCACTTTCTAGAAAGAATCGTTCTGACTCCAAGGAACCCAATTGAATCTCAACACATAATATCATCCTCATACTGATGGAAAAACTGAAGTGGTGAACAAGTATTTGGAAACCTATTTGATGTGTTTTTCATTCGACATACAAAATCACTGGGTTCAGTGGTTAGCCCTCGTTTAATGGTGGTACAACACCTCTTACCATACCACCACTCGCATGATTCCTTTTGAAGAAATATACGGAAAACATACACCCTCATTTCTATCATACATGCCCACTGTCTTAAATGTTTAGCAAGTGGATCAAAATCTTACAGTTTGCATGGCCATTATTTGTATTCTCAAAGAAAATTTGGTAATGGCTCATAATCAAATGAAACAACAAGCAAATAAGGGGCATTCTGAACATGAATTTTCTGAATGGGAATAGGTGTTTCTTCTTCTGCAACCTTATAAGACGAATTCATTCAAATCCCAACATTTTTAGAAACTCTCCCCCAAATTTTATGGTCCTTATAGTATTCTCAAGAGAGTGGGGCCAATGGCCTACCAGTTAGAGTTGTCTAGTCACTCTAAGCTACATATTGTTTTTCATGTTTCTTTCTTAAAGAAAGTGCTTGACACTAGGTGCCAGAATCATACCAATCTACCTTCGTTGGAAGAAGAAGGTTCCATTTGGTTTCTTCCACAAGAAGTCTTGGACTAGTGAGAGCATTGTCTCCACCAACGCACTATTAAGGAATTTTTAGTTTACTGAAAGGACACATAGCTAGAAGATGCCACTTG
>JZKD02S2077922.1:950418-961670 GCA_000966675.3 Picea glauca | reverse complement strand
GGGGGGGGGGGGCATGTTAGGGACCTAACCTCCCTAACCCCTCATATAGGTAGAGTAATATATTTTCCATGTAATAAATGCCGAAATTAATAAATAAGCCCTAGTATAAGGTGAACAAGTCAAATGTAAGAAGACCTAATAGAAGCTTTCTCTTATACAAAGATATTCCTCTAGATTTTTCTTTTGGTAGATAGATTTAGTATAAATAGGAGTTGAGGGAATGAGAAGTTTTGTCTTGATAATTATTGTAATAGAACATTGCTTTTTTGGAGGTTTCCCCCTTGAAGAGGCAAGTGAACATTGCTCCCCTTTCTATAAAGGTATCATTTTGGTGTGTTTTTCTCTATACTATGTTGTTCTGTTGGTAATTTCTGTGATATTCCTTTTTCTGCTCAATATAGCATAACCATGTGCATAACAATTATTCAGGCTCCAAGGAACCCAATTTCATCTTAGCACAACCTATCATCCCCATAATGATGGCCAAACATAAGCAGTCAATAAGTTTTTGGAAACATATTTGAGGTGTTTTGTGTCTGAGAGACAACATCAGTGGGTTCATGGGTTACCCCTAGCTTAATGGTGGTACAACACCTCTTACCATACTTCCACTCACATGACTCCCTTTGAAGTAGTCTACAAACATAAGACACCATCCCATACATGTCGGGTGTCTCTAAGGTTCAGTAGGTTGACTGCAATCTTATAGTCCACATGACCATTCTCCATACTCTCAAAGAAAATTTGTTCATGGATTAGAACCGCATGAAGAAACAGGAAGATCGGGGTCATTTTGAATGTCAATTTGCAAAAGGGGACCATGTGTTTCTCTGTCTACAACCGTCCAATCAGACTTCACTAAAATCCCAACAATGTTATAAACTTTCCCACAAATTTTATGGTCCTTATACTATTATCAAACGCATGGGGCTAGTGTCCTATAAACTAGATTTTCCTAGTCACTCCAAGCTACATTTTGTTTTTCATGTCTCATGCCTAAAGAAAGTGATTGGCACTAAGTGCCACACCCAGACCAGTCTACCAGAGTTGGATGAAGAAGGTTCCATTTGGTTGCAGCCACAATTTGTCTTGTACTGACGTGATTATCATCTTTTTCAACGCACCATCCAGGAAGTGTTAGCTTAATGGAAGGGTAGTGCACCAAAATATGTCAATTGGGAGTTGGCTGCCATTCTACAACAATTTCCTCATCTTAAGCCTTGAGGACAAGACTCTTTTTCAAGGGGAGGCATGTTAGAGACCTAACCTCATTGACCCCTCATGTAGATAGAATAATATATTTTTCATGTAATAAAGGTCAACATTAGTTAATAAGGCCTATTTAATAAATGTGAACAAGTTAATGTAAGAAGACCTAACATAAGCTTCTATTTCTATAAAGATCTTCCTCTAGATTGTTATTTAGAAGATAGAATTAATATAAATAAAAGTATGAGGCATGAGAAATCCTTGTCTTGAGATTTATTGTAATAGAGCTCTACTCTTTTGGAGGTTTCCCTCTCAAAGAGGAAAGTGAACATTGTTTTATTTCAATAAAAGTATTATTATTGGTATTTCCATTATCAATATTTTATTGTTTCATTGATATTTGCTGAATATTTTTGTTTCTGCATATTACATTACATCTGGTACCTTACATAATCTATTTATTGTTGTGCGATGAAACCATTGTATCATATTATTCATACTCTTTTGGAATTTTCCCCAAAAAACAAGTGCACATTTCTTTCTTTCCATAAAAGTATTATTACTAGTATTACTATTCTCACTATCTTATTGTTCCATTGATATTTGTTGAATATTTTTATTTTTGCATATTACATTACACGTGGTACTTTACATAACCTATTTATTGATGCAAACTGCCATATCATATTATTCGTCTCATTTCCATTAGTATATAAAGCAAAAGTACAAATATATTTTTTTATAATATAAAAAATTTCAACTTTTTGATACCAATTATTTAATATATCTAAATTTGTTTATCACTAATTTATCTATTAGCATCATCCAAGGAGAGAACCAAATGTAAATTGGATATATGAATCATAGAGAATAGGAAAAAGATAAAGTGGAAAGAACATGAACCACAAATGAAGAAAACATATTTTTTAAATAGTAATAAATATAGTTTTTTATTCAATTATTTTAGTATTATTATTTTAGAATTTTAATATTTTATATAGAAAAAAAAATTAATATATTTAGTTTTTTAGATTATTTATTAATATTTAGTGTAAAGTTAATCAATTTTATTTTTTAATGATTATTTTTTATTAATTAAATTGATTTTTAATTTTTTTATTAATTAAATTATTATTATTATTTGTAAGTACGTATTTTTTTTTTTTTTTGTAAATAAAAGAAATATTTTATATTAAATCATGAGTATACAACTGTGTGACGCTTGGTAGTCACCTGTTCCGCCACTTAAGGGAAACCATAATAGGTGGATCCAAGCGATGATATGTCTATCATGGATGAAAAATGTTTTGCAAAAATTGTGCAGAGGACTGAAAGTTTTTACAGGAACCTTGTTCCATCTAACTAGCATGGGGCTTGCCTCACTCAGATCCGCCATAACTAAGAGAATTACATAACTAGAAAAAAGAGTGAGAACTAAATCACTGTCCATTCTAAATCTGTGATTAACAAAAAACTGGGACCTGGGTGACGGGGTCTCCATTTTTGGAGCGTGCAGGATCATCTGAGTGCTTCTATTGTGGTTATGGGTGAGGATGAAATTCAAGCAATTAAATATCACTGAGAGGCTGTGAGTCTGGTGGCTCGGGTGAGGGAATTCATTTTTCTAGTGCCCTGCCTGGGCTTACCCCACTCTTGGGGCATGGTGGGAAGAACCAGGGGGTAGGGGGGATGAGAGGGGGCTGTGGGGGAGCCGTGATGGCGATAGGAAGCCAGGAGGATGCACAAAATGCAAGCTATCAAGCTAGGAGAGCCGAGGAGCTCTGTGCAATGATCGTAATAGGAAAAAAATAGGAATAAATGTGTGCTAGGGTTACCTTCAACGCTCTGAGGAGCCATAGATGCCTCTCCCATCGCCATTGAAGGTCGACAGGACTGCTGCAAGTGGCTGATACTGGTATCCCAGCTGGATCGCTCATCCAAGATCTCCGCGAGGTGCACTCAATTAACTCTCCTCATGGTGCGTGCCATGGGGAGTAAATACATGGGGGGTGGCGACTTGGGACAATAACTCCCTTCGCCAAGTGTCCATGCCATCTGTCCTCCTCCTTTTTCAAAGTGTCACCCCATCTGGGTGTGTAAGTAAGTATTCTATAAAAATCCTTTCAGAATAAAAAATTACAACATCACCATGTTTATCTGAGGACTGTAGTTATTGAATTGCTCCGTGGGGAAACCAATTCAGCCAACTTCCCAAGTCCAAAACCATTGTTTCAGAAAACCAGTCATATAACATAATTAAGAAACTAGAGTGGAATCACCTCGTGGGGAAACTGATTCACCCAGGATTATAGACCCTCTAGGACTAACATAAGACAATCATAACAAATTTTAACTAAAAATACAAGTGGAAAATATAAAAAAAACAACCAGCAACAATCTGACACCTGTGCATCTCATGCAGTCTGACACCTGTGCATCTCATGTAGTCTGACACCTGTGCAGATCATGTTGTGGACGTGTTGCGTGGCATCGTATCCAAGGTGGGTGCCTGGAGCGTTGGAGCCAAGTCTGGTGCTGCGTTGTCCACTGGAGACCTTTGCCAAGCTGGGACTAGTATCGTCTCTGAGTCCACTGGTGCACTTGGTGCCTCTTCTGATGGGTGGAAAGAACCATGCAAAGAGGAGAGCATCTGCAGGATTTGTGTCCCCTTTTTGTCTAGGTCTTCCAAGTGAAAGCACAGGTTGTCCACCTCTTTGCGAACCTCGAACACCAGGTCTTGCAGAATTGTAAGGTCGTCTTGGAATTTTTCACAGGTAGTGCAATCTGAGCATGAGTGGGGTTGTTCCGGATGCTTCTCATGGAAGCCAAAGCTACCTTCGCATGGATATTGGACCAGTGGCGATTTCACTAGCGATGGAGTAGGAGAAGAGCTCTCGAGAGAATTGGGAAGGGAAACCAGGGTGGGTTGTGAAGAGGATGCCAAGTCTAGTATAAGCCCTATGTTGAAGCCCAGTGAGTTCCCCAAGAGATCGAACCATTCAACTCTACACGCATAGGGTGAGGAGAGAGGTGGGAGACCACTGAGACTATGAGCGGACTTCTCTGAAGAGGCTGGCGAGGAGGGTGACGAGCTATGTGAGGGTGTGGGGGTCAAATTTCTAGGCACGATTGATTTTGGTGCCAAGACGAACCACGTTTGGACTTTCCACCCAAACTCGATATGGATGGAATAGAGAAAAGGTAAGCAGGCACAAGGAAATGGCGAGAATGGCCGGTAAGCACCAGAGTAGGGCACAGACCGCGGGATGGATCTGGTAAGACATGATAAAGATGTAGGAGATGCTGGTGAGCTTCATGGTATGAATACCACTGAGAGGGGAGGAATCACACACGCAGAGGTGACCAGAGTAATGGTGGATCCATCTATCAGACGAGAGGCCAAAGCAAAGCGCAGTAGGAGTGTTAATGGTGCTCTGGTAGCAATGAATTGGATTTAATTTCATGGTGTAGGAGGTGGGGAGGGGAATGTTCCCATCAAGTGGTTGTTTCTACGTTGGCATTCACCATTCCCATCCTCGTGACACCTGTCCTGCAGTAACACCCCATCTGTGGGAAATGATTATTATTATTATTTTTAATTAAATTGATTTTAAAAAATATATATTTAATTAATAAAAAAATTAAAAATACATTATAAACTTAAATAATGTAAATTTCATTTTATATATCACTCAAACATATTGAATTCCCTTTTATAGTCCCTATAAATTGTCTTCCATAATCTTAAATTTCATTTTGTGTAAATTCTCCATTAAAATGCATGTTAATGATATTAACATGTAACATCATTAATATCATTCTATGTAACATATTTAATTTCATTTATGTAACAATATAGGCATCTCTTATAAATTATATTCCATGAAAATGCACCTTAGATTTTTGAACATTTAAGTATCATTTTATACAACATTATAGGTTACGAAGTGGGGGAAAGGGAACGCCGAAAAAAACTAACATATGTTTTTATGACCATCATAATATTGAGTGAGAGAACAATCAATGAAACAAAGATAATATAGAGAAATGAATAGTGTATAATTTTTTCCAAGTATATCATGGAAACAAAACATTTAGATATCATCTATTTACAATTTGATATGAAAATGTAATAAAATAGATGACAACTTTTATTATCATCATTACTCACTAATAAATACAAAACCATGTCATTGATGTTAGCTAGAACTAATTTTACATTAATTATTTGTAAGATAAATTATATATATATTCTAAAAAAAGGGAAGACCTAGATATTCCTCACTTTATATTTTAAATATGCAATGAGTTCAAAAACTAAATGTCGTGACATTATTGTGAAAATTGTAAACTTGTAAACATGAGAGTTGTCTATTTTGGCATCAATTTATATTCTCACATGAATTAAAGTATTGTTAGATCTTGGGAAAAATGATACTTCTTCATATAAGGAACAAAACTAAGGTTTTTAAGTCTTGTGACAAAACTTGGTGAAGTTATAGAGGACTTCAAAGTCAAACTTTAATTTTCATAGAAACTAGATGAATTGATTTGCTAGAAATTTATACTTGCTTTGGAAAACTTCAACGAGTCTCAAAATATGGTTTTTGTGTTGGCCCAAATTTTTTGATGGTTTGGAAGGTTTACTTAGTGATTTATTAAACAATGGTTTACTAATTTTGTATACCCAAACATAAAAATATTTATTATTCTGCTTAGTGATTTTTTTTTATTCCAATTTCAACTCTTACTCTAAGGTCTTTTTCAATTTTGTAACTATAGTTTCTATCTATTTCCATTCACTCAAAGAAAATCTATATTTTTTTCCACTTTAGGAAAAATTATTTTTAAGGCAACGAGAATTCATTCTATAAATTCTTATATGGCCATAAAACTCCTTACAATTTTAATATAAATTTTCAACATTTTGTTTTTTCACTTCATTATTATTGGTGTTTAACTCCTTTCAATGCCATATTTTTAATTTGTAAAACGTGTTAAAAAAAAAATCTCTTCCTTGTTTCATTAAGAAGAGTCAACACTTCTCACAATTTGTTGATAATATAATAAGTCCTTTTTAAAAACAAGTGTATTGGTAAAACTTGTTAAAAAAAGGTGTTGCCTAAACATTCGACTTTTTAACTATTTCAGTTGAAGCCAACCAAATAAATCTTGGTGAATTCACCATTTTATATTATTTAAATTGCATTTTTTACTGTATAAATGGATTCAACACCCTAAAAAACTAGTAAAAAAGAAAGTCTTCCTTATTTCATTAAGAAGAGACAACTCTTCTCATAATTTGTTGATGAAATAATAATCCCTTTTTAAAAAGAAATATTTTTAAAAATATTTTTTTTAAAAATAATTATTGACTGCTCACTTTTTTTAATGGATTTATTATTTTTACTAATATTTTTTATAAAAAAGATATTTACATAATTATTTAATCTTCACCTTGTTTACAGTACAAATGAACATTTTCCCCTTTCCTTCAAACTCGAGTATAAATAACATTACTGAGTTTGTTGCAATACAGATTCATGTTGATTAATTGGGTTGTTTGTCATTGATGTCAACCCTTGAAGCAAGTCTAGTAGAAAATTTTATTGAAATAATGTAACTGCAAAATGTATTCTTCTTATTATTGATATATTATTCATAGGATCAATCCCCATTGTGGATTGATCATGTCGGCTATTGTAATAGGACCAAATCCCCTTTTGTGGATTGGTCAAAATGTAATTGTAAAAGGCTAAAGAAGAAGTCAGCCCCAGATAATATTAAAAAAGCCCATAATATAATGAAGGTGGGTTTACCCACCCAGATTGAGAAGTAGGCCCTGCCAATGAAGAGACAC
Source organism: Picea glauca (assembly GCA_000966675.3). Classification (NCBI taxonomy): domain Eukaryota; kingdom Viridiplantae; phylum Streptophyta; class Pinopsida; order Pinales; family Pinaceae; genus Picea; species Picea glauca. Next base: position 954,601 of record JZKD02S2077922.1, on the reverse strand, counting down.
TTCACACATGCCAGAATTTTATAAATAAGAAGGCTAGTGCCTCACTTAGACACACTTCACTTGCTCAGTTTGAGAGAAAAGTTTCTGAGCTACAGTTGGAGAAGAGAGAGAGAGAGTGGCGCATCTTTAGGAGAGGAATTTTTGTATTGGTTTGAGTTATCTCTTGGCATTGTATTGTCAATCTATAATAAGGAAGTTTTGTTGGGTTTTCTTCCCCTAGAGGGTTTCCCAGGATAAATGTTGTGTCTCTTGTGATTGTGTATTTCTCAGTGATCTTGTTCTTATGTTGTTGTTATCTATTGAAATGAAAAGAACTATAATAATGGCATAAACATTAACATGGTATCAGAGCCAAGCTGAAGAGAGCATCTTTCACAAGAGAAAAGTGAAAAACGTCACTGTTGTCGTACATGCAAATTAGGGATTTTTGATGGATAGGTATTTCAGCCCTAAAACCATCTAGAAAAGTGAGTCCTCCCCAAGGATGATTTTGGCACATTCAGTGCACCTTTTCAGTGGGTGGATATCCCGGAAAGTGAAACCCTAGTTTCACAAAAGTACCAAAAGTCTAGAAAACCAGTGCACCAGAAGTACCAGAAGTACCAGAGTACCAGAAGTACCAGAAAACCAGAAGCACTAGTCTAGAAATCTACAAAGCAAGTTTGGAGAGGAAAAATTTGGATTTTCTCAAATCTAGACACACCAGGCTACTCGCCTTAGCCAAGTGCACCTCCTGGTAAGATCAAAAATTGATTTTGAGCATTTTCACTTTTTGGTCATTTTTCTAGATCCAAGAAAAAGATGTTTGCAAGAACTAAGCTTGTTGACAAGCTAGAAGTACTGGAAAACTTCTGTGCCTGGAAGTATAGGATTGGACTCATCCTTGCTGAGAATTACCTAGTAAGATTCATCAAAGATGAAGTGCCGGAACCCAAAGATGCTACAGAAAAAGAAAATCATCAAAAGGACATGATAAGGGCTCAAAGAATCATTACAGACTCTATCAAAGATCATCTGATCTCTCACGTGTTATGAAAGAAGACTCCAAAAAAAAATTTTGATGCCCTAACCATATTGTATGAAGGAAAGAACATAAACCAAAAGATGAATCTTAGACCTCAGCTCAAGAATACGAGAATGCAAAAAGGAGAATCAATCGAAGAATACTTCTCCAAGATATCAGAATTCAAACAACAGTTAGTAGTAATTAGAGACACCATATATGAAGATGAACTCATAATGAAGGCCCTAAATGGTCTCACAAGACCTTGGTATGCATTCATCCAAATGATTTGTGCTATAAAGGACAAACTAAAGTTTGATGGTCTATGGGAATAGTACATCCAAGAAGAGACAACAGTTGTTAACCGTGAAGCATTACTAGCAAGGGATGATGATCAAGCCCTAGCTACTCACACCAAAAGTGGAAGGAAAAAACCTTACTTCCAGAAAGATTCTTACAAAAAATCTCAACCCCCAAACAAATTCAATCATGAAAAATCTCATCCAAGGAGATTTCAGAAGAAAGGACAACGCAAGGAAAGAGACTACTCATCTATACAATGCTATCATTGTGATAAGATGGGACACATGGCGAATTCTTGTCAAGTCAGATGAAAAGAATACAAGAGGAAACATAAGAGGCACCATGCCCACATAGTCGAAGATAAAGAGCCACCTACAAAGATGATAAGAGATCAAATCAAAGACCATGTCTTGATCTCGGCCCTCTCAGGATCGGTAACACCTAGAGAGGACATGTGGCTCATTGATAGTGGTGCATCAAAGAAAATGATAGGTAAGAGAAATGCTCTTTCTTGTATTTCAAAAAATAATTTTTCTCAGAAAGTGACACATGGAGATGATCACCAATATCCCATCAAGGGAGTGGGAGAATCAAACTACAAGATAGATCCAGAAAATTCAATGAAGATGAAGGGCGTACTCTGTGTACCAGGTTTGAAGAAGAACTTACTATCAATTTCAGCTTTAGATAAGAAAGGCTATAGAGTTGCCTTCATAGATGGAGAAGTTCTTATGTGGGCTAGAGGAGAAACCATAAATGAAGAAATCATCATGGAAATGAAGAAAACGGTTTATATAAGCTAAAGGGTCACTCAGAGACTACCATGACCCATGCCATTGGAAACTCATGTGAACTTTGGCATAGAATATTAGCTCACATCAACTACAAGGCACTACCATACATATGCAAAGTTGTCATAGGTTTACCATAACTCAAGGTTGATCAGGAAGGCATAAGCAATGGATGTGGGCAAGGGAAGAATGTCAAGAACCCTTTTCCAAAGAGGGACAACAAAGAAGGAGTCCTAGAACTCATTCATTCAGACATGTGTGGCCCAATGCCATCATCCTCCATTAGTGGGTATGTATACTATGTATCATTCATTGATGATTATTCTCATAAGACCTGGATATATTTTTTGAAATCTAAAGATGAAGTATTCAACAAGTTCAAGGAATTCAAAGCCTTGATAGAGAATTTTCTAAAAGGAATATTAAGATGCTCAGGTCATATAATGGAGTAGAATACACCTCAAAGGAGTTCGTGAACTTCTGAAAAGATATTGGGATCAAGAGGGAACTCACTACTCCCTATAATCCTCAACAGAATGGTGTAGCTGAAAGGAAGAATAGAACGATTATAGAAAATGTGAAGACCATGATCAAGATCTTCCTATGTGATTATGGGCAGAAGCATAAATGGAAGTTGTTTATGTACATAACCGTTTATCCCATAGAGAACTTGGGTTCAAGACCTTAGAAGAGATGCTCACTGGAAAGATACCAGAGGTAAGCCATCTAAAAATATTTGTCTGCCCAGTCTTCATACACATTTCGAAAGAGAAGAGAAACAAGCTGGAACCCTTAGGAAAGAAGGGAATATTTGTGGGATACTGTGAGGTCTCCAAGGCCTTTAGAATTTAAATACTAGGTCACCGCCACATTGAGATCAGCAGGGATGTGACCATTGATGAATGTGCAGTGCTCAAGAAATCAAGAAGATGTCAGCTTGAAGAATTGTATGAAGAGGAACCCGTAATCCCCAGCATTGTAGAATCAATGAGGGAGGTTCCCAGAGTTGTAGAACCAGTGAGGGAAGTCGTAACTTCCACTGATGAGGAAATTCTTGAAGACCATGATGTAAAAGAAGTTCAAGAACCTCCTCAAATGACCTTCTCCCATAAAAGAAACCTTTCTTGGGAAAGCAAGCTTATTCAATATGGAGAGAAGTATGGTGTTCCCGAAGGAACTACAAGACAGGTGAAAAGACCAAAGCCATTCTCCAGTTACACGGCTTTGATGTGTGATCTTCTAGAAGTGGAGCCTACCTTCTTTGAAGAAGCCATTCAGAAGAAGGAATGGGAAGATGCCATGATAGAGGAATACCAATCCATAATAAAGAATGGTGTATGGGAAATAGTTCCCATACTGAAGAGTAAGGATGTGGTGTCATCAAAATGGCTCTTCAAAATAAAACATGCTGCTAACGGAAGTACTGAGAAGTATAAAGCAATATTTGTCGCTCGTGGCTATTCTAAAAAAAAAGGCATTGACTATGAAGAGACACTCGCTCTTGTATCCATATACACTTCAATCAAAACCATCATAGCCCTTGCAGCTAAGATGAAGTGGAAGTTACACCAGATGGGCGTGAAGACAACCTTCCTAAATGGTGTCATCGAAGAGGAACTGTATATAGAGAAAACTCAAGGATTTGAAGTTGAAGACAGGAAGTTTCATGTTTGCAAGTTGAAGAAATCCTTATACGGATTGAAGCAAGCTCCCAGAGCTTGGTATGGCCATATAGACAGTTTCCTAATGAGCTTGGGCTTCACCAAAAGTAAAGCTAATTCTAACCTCTACTTCAAGGTTATGAATGATGAGCCAGTAATACTATTGCTATATGTGGATGACTTATTCTTAATTGGAGAAGAAAAGCTCATCACCGAATGTAAGAAGAGACTCACATCATAATTTGAAATGAAATACCTTGACATAATGCATTATTTCTTAGGTCTTGAGGTATGGCAGAGTCTAGAGAGGTGTTACACATTATTTTCGTCATCCCTATGATTGTTAATGATGTAAACCTATCTGTTGCCTTCAGAAGGGTCAGTGGCCTGAGTTCCTAAAGAGAGAAGGGAGAAGAACTTTTCCT
>JZKD02S2077922.1:914737-931870 GCA_000966675.3 Picea glauca | reverse complement strand
ATAAATATTGCTTAAATCAACTTGTTCATTCTGATATAGCTTGCTTACCCTTTCTGCTGATCTACTCTGCATTCTTCACTGTCTCTGATCTGCTGCTCTGCTTCACTGTCCTCTGTAGCCCATTCTCAGCTCCTCCTATCCCGCAGGTTCTCCTCCTTCTTTTCTCACATCCAGAACTATCTCTCTCTCGCTTCAACTCGTATTTTTCTCTGTTCCAGCGCATTATATAGATTTATCATATGCAGAGGTTTTCCTTGCCTTTCTCAACTTCAACTCCAGTTTCCCTTTCTTTCATTCTTTCTTCTGCTTTTCGCATGCCATCATTCTCCCTAATTTTTCTGAACTGGCTCTTTGCATGCCTCCTCTACGCATGCCACATCATGCAACGCTGTCCTCTTCCTGTCTTAATTGCCAGTCTAATTTTAGACTAAAAGTCCTTCCGCTTTTCTCAACTCCAACTGCAGTTTCCCTTTCTTTCATTCTTTCTTCTACTTTTGCATGCCTCCTCTACGCATGCCACATCATGCAACGCTGTCCTCTTCCTGTCTTAAAGAAAACGATTGGTAACTTTTGCTGTTAGTCTTGACCGCGGCTAAGGTGTGCGTTTTTATCAGCAAAGATCCAGCGTTGTGTTTAAGCATATGTATCAACACGGTGTTTCAACTACTGCTCCAGCCCCAGTGTTTCAGCATATGTAACATTACTATGGTTCAGCTGTTACAACACTGTGTTTCAACTTAAGTGCCTTTGTGTTCTAGCATCGCTTGTGCGCCTTTTTGTTCTAGCATCGCTTGTGTGTCTTTGTGTTCCGGCATCTCTTATGCGCCTTTGTGTTCCAGCATCGCTTGTGCGCCTTTGTGTTCCAGCATCGCTTGTGCGTCTTTGTGTTCCAGCATCTCTTATGCGCCTTTGTGTTCCAGCATCGCTTGTGCGCCTTTGTGTTCCAGCATCGCTTGTGCGTCTTTGTGTTCCGGCATATCTTATGCGCCTTTGTGTTCTAGCATCGCTTGTGCGCCTTTGTGTTCCGGCATCTCTTATGCACCTTTGTGTTCCAGCATCATTTGTGTGTCTTTGTGTTCCAGCATTTGTGTTTCAGCACTTGCGTTTGAGCACTTGTGTTCCAGCACTTGTGTTTCAGCACTTGTGTTTCAGCTTCTGTTGTGCGTGCTCCATAACTAACCGATTGCCATCAATGACAACCGTGACCGTCTGCGTCATCATCTGTGCTCCATCTTCTATGTTCCAGCATTTGTGTTCCAGCACTTGAGTTTCAGCACTTGTGTTCCAGCACTTGTGTTTCAACACTTGTGATTCAACTTCTGTGTTCCAGCTCTTTTGTGCTTGCTCTATAACCAACAAATTAATGACAATGACAACCTTGACCATCTGACCGATTGCCATCAATGACAACCTTGACCATCTGCGTCATCTCTGCTATAGCCATATTTCCAACATCACCTTATCCTCTTCAACTTATAAAAGGAGAGGATTTCTCATGGAGAAAGTTAGCTTTTAGTTAGCTTGAGCTTGGGTTAGCTTTGCTTTGTCAAGATAGATTGTGAAGAGCTATCAGATCTATGGTGTCAGAATCCTTGGAGAAAGAAGTGTGGGGGGAACGAAGGACAGTTGGAAGGGACCTTACGACATCAAGGATATGGTTTTAATCTCTCTTTCACATTTAATATGATACAGTAATATGATTCTTTCCCATAAAGCTAATGTCACTTTATTGTATAACTCCTTGAGCATATACATAGATTAACTATTGAATATATTGAATTTTCTTCACTTCGATTGGTTTGCATTGTTGTGGTCTGAACGACGCAAGAGCATTGGAGCGAAGCTGGAACAACAAAGACCCAAGGAAGTGATCATAAGGTATGTTCATGATTCTTGCCTTCTAGTTCATTCAATAGTTGTAATCTAGGGAAAGAGTATTATTCTGTCTAGCTTTGTTCTAGATCTAGGTGGATCTAGGGAGATCGGTTCGTGTCCGCACTTACGGATTTATCCTATAACAATCCCCAGGATTGCAAAATCAGTGAGGGAGGTTCCCAGAGCTGCAGAACCAATGAGGGAATTCCTAACTTCCCCTGATGAAAAAATTCTTGAAGACCATGATGTAACAGAAGTTCAAGAACCTCCTCAAATGACCTTCTCCCATAAAATAAATCCTTCTTGGGCAAGAGAGCTTATTCAAGATGGAGAAAAGTATGGTGTTCTAGAAGGAACTACAAGACAGGTGAAAAGACCAAATCCATTCTCCAGTTACACGGCTTTGATGTGTGATATCTTAGAAGAGGAAGCCATTCAGAAGAAGGAATGGGTAGATTCCATGACAGAAGAATACCAATCCATAATAAAGAATGATGTATGGGAAATAGTTCCCAGATCGAAGAGTAAGGATGTGGTGTCGTCAAAATGGCTCTTCAAAATAAAACATGCTGCTGATGGAAGTATTGAGAAGTATAAAGAAAGATTTGTTGCTCGTGGCTTTTCTAAAAAAGAAGGCATTGACTATGAAGAGACATTCGCTCTTGTAGCCAGATAAACTTCGATCATAACCATCATAGCCCTTGCAGCTAAGATGAATTGAAATTTACACCAAATGGACGTGAAGACAACCTTCCTAAATGGTGTCATCGAAGAGGAAGTGTATATAGAACAACCTCAAGGATTTGAAGTTGAAGACAGGAAGTCTCATGTCTTCAAGTTGAAGAAATCCTTATACGGATTGAAGCAAGCTCCCAGAGCTTGGTATGGCCATATAGACAGTTTCCTGATGAGCTTGGGCTTCACCAAAGGTAAAGTTGATTCTAACCTCTACTTCAAGGTTATGAATGATGAGCCAGTAATACTATTGCTTTATGTGGATGACCTATTCTTAACTGGAGAAGAAAATCTCATCACTGAATGTAAGAAGAGACTTTCATCATAATTTTAAATGAAAGACCTTGACATAATGCTAGAAGCTCCTAGAATAAGTTGACTAGTCAAGTCGGTGAAACTAGGAGTTAGTCATGGGTTAAGTTGTTGCAATAAGAAAATAATTAAAAATAATTTAGTTGAAACTAGAAGTGGAGAATTTACTATTTGTATCAAAGTGAGTTAGAAGTGGACAAGTGGTTAGAAGTGGGTTATCCCTAAAAGAAGGAAAGTGGGTTAAGTTGGTTAGAAGGTAACCCCTTGAGGTAGCCACATGGAATTATAAATAAGAGAAAAAGGATCTTCCATTAGCACCTATTGAATATCATTGAATATCTATTTTGTGAAAGGTTATTTGGGTAGGTATTATTGATAGAGAAAAGTCTGGAAAAAGAAGTGTGGAAGGAAAAATGTGGTAGAAAAAGTGTGACAGGAAAAGTGTAGCAGGAAAAGTGTGGCAGAAAAATCGCGACAGAAAAAGTGCAGCAGAAAAAGTGTGGCAGGAAAACTACGGAAGAAAAACTGCAACAGGAAAAGTGCGGAAGAAAAAGTGCGCCAGGAAAAGTGCGGCAAAAAAACCAAAACAGAAAAAGTGAGGCGGAAAAATCGTGGCAGAAAAAGTGCAGTAAAAAAACCATGGAAGAAAAAGTGTAGCAGAAAAATCGTGGAACAAAAATTGCGGCAACAAAACCGTGGAGATAGAAGAACGCTACAAGAAGAAAAAATGTATGGTTTTCATATGTGTAGTCTTGAATTTATGAATTTGGTTGAGGGTTTTCCTAGTAAATCTGTTGGATTTCCTCTTGGAAGTTTAGGGCTTGTTGTAGAGTTGATCTGAGGAAGATCTATTGAAGTTTAGTATTGGTTCATGTTTGAGGGATTTTGGTTGAGGTATGTTATTGAAGTTATTGGTACAAATAGAGGTTGTATAACAATGAGGTTCTAGCACATGGTTTGAGGTACAAACTTGTGGTATAGTGTTTTATATATATGTGATAAGATCATATTGGTTGATGAGTATATTGTGACAGGTCTCTCAGTGATAGATTTGACAGAACAGGTTGTGATAGTGACATATTCAATTTCTACATTTGGCATTTATATTTCAGGGAGATTGGATGGGGCCATGATAGGTAGTTTTATCCACCTTCTGGTTGTAGCTGAAGAACATAGGGGGTTGTAGCCTCCTTCTAGTTGTAGCCAGAGAATTGGGGAGTTGGATCTTCCGTTAGGTTGTAGCTTGAAAATAGGGGGTTGGAGACTCCTTCCAGTTGCAACTGGAAAACAAAGGAAGTTAGTTCTTCCAATGAATTTAATTCTTAAAGACAAATACGAAAAAACATGACGTGGTTTTCTCCCACATTGGGTTTCCACATAAAAAAATTGGTGTACTGTGTATGTGTATGATTGTTCATTTTTAATGGTTTATTTACTCTACACTTATTGGATGAGACTGTTATATTGATCATAAAGATAAATAACACTATCATACTATGGTTAAAAGGATTAAAAATATATATTATTGATTCACCCCTCCTCTCAGTAATCCAACAATTCAAATAGTAGAGTAAGCTAATCATGTCCATTATCATTAAGAATAAGTTGTATTGTGAGCTTGGAGACAACATGGACCACAATTCATAGTTACTAAGGTTCTCAACTTACTCTTTCTCAGTGGACATTAACCATAATCATAATCAATATCATATTTCGTGTTCCCATACTTCTACTAAATCACTACAATAGGTACAATTATGTTTCTTGATCACAATGTTTGACTGGGTAAATAATAATTTCTACCCCACAGTTTCAAATAAATATGAGTTTTCTAAATGTAATTCTACTTGTAATTGGAAATAGGTTTTGAAACACATAAGATTTGTTTCATTAAATCATCATGGACTAAACAAATATAGGTGAAAAAGAATTAAGCTTGTTAACCATTGAAAATAAACAAATATTTTGGAAACATCATATAGTTTGTTTTAGGATGAGCATGTTTTTTTTTCACATAAATAAAATGAAACAAATTATATTTTATCCATAAATAATTTACATGGGTTTATAGTGATCCCACTTATTAAAAAAAATACAAAATATCTGGAACTTGTCGTTATATATGTTATGTTTTATCGACCTTGTTATATTATATAGAGTTAATATCTAATATTATAATGAATGATTGACCCTAATCAAAATGTTTCATGTTCATCTTTTTTATACACAACTACTCTACACCAATAAAGGCCCAAGTCTACTATGTATTAAAAGTACTTTGGTAACACCATGACAATGACATAAGTTGTAAGCGTAAGTTCAATTAGATAATACTTTTAAATTATGTGAATTTTAAAAATATGGATATTCATTTGAAAAGAAAGAAGTCTTCCAACCATTTGAATTTTTATGTGTTCTCAATTGAATAGGTGTTCACTTGAACCAATGGGAAATTTCCTTTTTAACTTGTTTATAATGCATGAAATCATTTCACTACCTTGTAAATGGATCTTTAATTTTATATGTATAATTCCATTCTAGCCATAAAATCATTTATTGTGTTGATTGAAAATTAAACAATGATGTAGAACACCAAAACTTCCCTACCAATAAAAACATGCAAATAAATATAAATACAAAACTCCCATCCCAACTATTGAATTATGAATAACTGATATGGTTGAATTATGGATAACTTCAAGCACCGACCTAATGGATTCATTATTTCGAGTACTACATAATACTGCATAGAAAAGGGACGAGTGATCGACAACACAATAGTTTGTGTTGATTTCTCCCTACATTCAATATCTTCTGCAACAATTGACCTCCAATGAATTAAACAAATAGAGTCTTTTAAAAAATAGATTGCATAAAGGACCAATTAAAGTTATTTATAAAAAATCAACCTCCAATGATACACTAATTAAATTTATTTATAGATTATATAATACATTGTTCTTTATACATTGCATATGATTGATTAAAGTTATTTATATATTGCATGATACACTAATTTGGCATCTCCCTTCATATTACGATTATTAACCACAATTTGTATTAAATGGTTGTATGTTATATTATGGCTTCATGGTTGTTACAATACTGAACAATTGTTCATGTGAGCAGGTAATTTCATGCCCTTTTAATAGTATAGATGGTTGGGATCTTCACATGATACTCATTTCTCAAGGCTCTATTAATATTTAATTCTATTTTAAATTCTCTCGGAAAGAAACCTAATCCTTCCTGGATTTATTTACCTATACATAAAATCTTTTCTTTCTTTAGCGAGTTTTTACATTAGATTCAATTAATTACGAACATTGGACGATTTTATTTAAGATAGGGAAATAAGTTGTGAATTTTAACGTATGATTTTAGTAAATTACAAACGTTGAATAATTTTCATGGTGTTATGAAAATGAATTTCATTAAATGAAATTAGCTATATTTAATTAATGTTGTAGAAAGTAAAAATATTGAACGATCATTTGACACTAAACTTTTTTACTATACATCCTCGAATTCTGACAGGTATGAAGTCCTCAAATATGATATTGAATAGGACATATAGGAACCATTAATTCATTGAATTAATGATAAATTCATTTTCCAATGGCTGTACTACCGACAACCATTGATAGCTCTGATCCACTGATAGAAAAATACGAGATATTGGAAACCTAATAGACAACATATAGATTCATCGAAATTTCCAAATGGAATCAAATTTTGGTTGGTAAACACAAAATTAACTTGCAAAACATTTACACCTCAATATATAATAAACAAAAATTAAATTGCACAAATTCAAGCCCATATATCAAATACATTTTCTCCGTCCACACCAAAAAACCACAATTAACTTCTGAACATGAATTAAATTGCACAGAATTTTAAAATTGATATCAAATAAAGCTCCATCATGAACAATAAGAGGAGGGGGATTGTAAATGACAAGCCAGATTGATTGTAAAGATTCTCTGATTTGAAACCACTTGATTTCCTATTATACAATAATAGTCATCGCTTCCAAATGAAACTACTGTACAATAAGCAACTTTCTACAACTACATTAGTACCCCTAAATTACAAGTCAATTTAACAAAACAACAAACCCTCAAGCTCTAGGAGGGCCAGTAGAAAAAAAAAAATACATGAAAGATCAAAGTTAGAAGGGTTGGCATTTCCTATGAATCAGGGTGGTGTTTAGGAACACTATTTGTTTTTCAACAAACTAAATACAAAATCAGTCCTTCTTTGCCTTCTTCGCTGGAGGAGCCTTTGTTGTGGGCTTTGATTTTGTGAGGGACTTGGCAAACTTGATGGAATTGGGGTTCTTGGCCTTCACTGGTTTTGCAACAGCAGGCTTCTTGGCAGGCGTGACCTTCTTATGGACTCATAAAAACAATCCTCAAATATTCTAAATGGTTTTTGTGAGGAAAGAAAAAAGAATCATGACATGTGTAGTGGTGGATAATGGTTTTTGTGACTTTAAAATAGGGTGATAATGATACATGTGAATGTGTTGGCACAGGGGAAGACCCAGGGTTCAACGCTTCAACAACGCACCAACAAAACCCTAACTATCGGCCCTTTCGGCAACACCTGTGAAGCAGATGAAGTCTCACTCGAGGTAGAGGCATGGGTGGTTTTAGGACTCAGATGTCTGCAACCTAGAAGGGACATATATCTAGGATTACAACACCTTAGCAGAGCACTTAGCAGTTATCATTCATTAGTATTTAATCTTGTTTACAATGCATATAAACCCTAATTATAGAGAAGCGCAGTACTCAACCATATCCAACACATTCAAGCACTAAGCACATCAACATATATCAGATTTAACATCTTATTCACATAATTAGGCACTAAGCTATCATATTCATCTAAGCATACATCATTACACTAAGCATTAATCATATGAACAATTAAAAAACCATAATGCACAAAGAAACCACAACACAGGATATACATGGTTCACCCCCAGCCTGGGGCTACATCCACCAACTCTTCTTCTCTTTATTGTCTTATGTCAATTGTCTACATGCACAGAGCCACAAGATCCTACTCCACATAGGACAGGAGATCTGTGTGCACTCTGCCAGATCCTCCTTCCCCAAGCTAGGTTACAACACAGATCCCTACACAAGCTTCTTACATCCATTTGCACTTAACTCTGCAAGTGTTCAACACAACATGAAAAAAGCATTTACAACTATCACTTGCACTTAGCACAATATCAAACAGATGCCTCCTGCATATGCACATGCATATATCCTTACATTGCCTAGACATCTATTTATACATTAAAAAAGGGCCTAGACATGGGTAAACCCATGGGCCGACATCCCCATACCCATTACATAAGACCAAAACCCAAAAATCACTAAACAAGGGGTCGAGATCCTGCAATCTCTGCTTTGACTTGTGCTCTGCATTTGACAACTTGTTGAAGTCCCAAAATAGGTCAAACCTGACCAAGAATATCCAAAACTTGGTCAAGGGCCAACAGGCCCCCAACACTCACCTCTGACTCATCCCAAGTCACTCTACTCTGGGTAATTTTGCTTCAAATGCCTTGAGATTGGCTTAGGCTACTTCAACCTGCTACTTCACCAAGGCCTCTTACTCAAAAAACTATTGAATAACTGTTTCGTTCATAGTTCCCTCTAATTTTTGTTTGACTATAGTGACTACTTGTTCCAGCTTTTCTCCTCAACCTTCAATCTCCTCAAACAGTTGGAAAGATTCATTTTGGACTGGTTGGAGCCTTTGAGTCACTTCCATGACTTTTCTCTGTATGGTATGGACCTGTTGCTAAGCAGTGCACTGTTCCTAGGATCTTTGGACTTCTTTTGCAATGTAGGTTTTGTGGGGGAAACCTTTCTTTTGTTAGACAACTCTGCGTCACCAGGGGGATTTTGTGGCGGTGTTACTTCGCCTTGCTTCTGCTGGTCTTATTTTCCATTATTCTCTTCTTTATCTACTTTGTCATTACCTCCTCCTCCAGGTGATTCTGAAGAAGTTTCTTCTAATGTACTACTCAGCTGTTGGACCTCTTCTGTCTTCTTCCTTCTGCCAGTTCTAGGTGTATCATGCTCTTCATGAGTGACCACTGGGCTTTCGATTAATTTGAGATCAGACAATTCTACGGGGTCAACAGGGATATGGAGCTCTACAGGATATTCCTTAGATATTTCTTCTAGGTACTCCTCTGTGAGTTTGTAATAAATCTGTAGTACTTCTTTGTGTTTGCCTCTGCACGCAATGATATAGATAAAATGTCTGTCTGTGTGGAACTTCACAAATGGTCTGAATTTTTACAGGGTGTTTGGCGTCATTCGAGGGAGAGGTTCAATAGCCCCGTTTAACTACAGGTAGTAGGTGTAGAACACCACGTTTGACTGCCATTGTTTTCCCATGTCGCTCGAATACCAGAGCAAGGTGAACTTTGTGGCGAAGGGTTCATATGGCTGTATTTTAGGGAAGGTCGCATCTTCCGACATCTCCCAAGCTATGAATGCGATGAGGATCAACATCCAACTAAAATGGAACTCATAGCCCTGATTCTGAGCTTCACAATAGTATTGGTTTAACTGGTCAACTAAGTACTTTTCCCAGTTCATCTGTATCCCCTACATTCATTTTCCTGCAAGGTCAACAAAAAACCCTATGACCTGCATGGGTTTGTTCATTCTTACTAGCTTACCAATAATCAACTGTAAAGTGAGGCCAACTGCGCCATTCTGGATGGAGGATACCTTGTAGCCTCGCTTCCACTTCTCCACGTCATCATAGGTATCTTTAATCTTATGCACCAGAGGCGCATTCTACATCCTTTCCTGGGTAAATGTCTTATGGGTCTGGTCCCTGCATGCTCAATCTGGTGATCTGATGGATCAGCATCAGATCGATGGTGATGCATCTGTCTAGCCATAGATAACTGCCATGGAAACTCAACAACAGGAGCTTAATGCATGCGTTAACCTCCTAGTGTCTTCCGAAATGGGGTATCTTCATTACGTTCAGGATAGTGGACTACGTGAGGTACATATTCCATGGTTGGGGGATTATCCTTAACTTCTTCCTCTTCGTCCTATTCAAATACCTATGAGGGGTGAGCATGCTAAAGTTCTTATGATCCCCTAGTTTGAAGTCACTAATATTTAGTGTCATGATCTTATCCAGCTAAGGCTTGCCTATGTGTATCCCCTTTGGGGGGTACGCAGTCACCAAGGTGTAGTCGAAGTCCCTGGGGAAACTATCACAATTCACTGTGCCAACTAGAGGTGGAATGTAGTCGGGTAGGATGGATGGGATTAACTTCGCATTCACCAAGTCATCGTGATGCTTGGTTATTTTCTTGGCTGCAGCTCGAGATGGTCCAGATCCATGAGTAGTCGACGGGGAGGCTTGTACTCTTCTCGTTGATGAAGCTTGAATTCCGATGGACATCACCTTCTTAGCCATAAGGTCGATTAGAACTTCTTTGATAGAATTTTCCAGGACGTTGAGTTTGTCCAACGTGCATGCTTGAGATCGGATAACTCAGGTCGATGACAAATTCTCAAAGCAATAGAACATGTGGCTAAATCTCAGTAAACACAATGTAGTAACAATGAGTTCTCTTGTTGGCTCGGATACATTTCGCGAAATTGTTCTCGGTGCAACAGTCGATAGAATAAGTAGACATCGATGTAACGGATCCCTCCAATGAACAAGAAGCCTTAATCAATGCAGTTTTGTCCATTACTTCACACACACCTAGGATTTATTTTTCTTAAGGTTATTCATTTTTTTATTATTCATTATTAGTCATTATCCAGTCTCCTATATTTTAGGGGAGAATATTCCACCTGGAGAATATTCTCTTTCAGTTGACACTTCAGTTTGACTAGTTGAGTTGAGTTTAGATGCTGCATTGGTTTTGTCACCATGCAACATTGGGATCATCACCATGCTAATGCGAACTTGCCTTGGGATCGTCACCAGACTGACGCATTACCATTGTTTCCCTGATTTAACTCCTCACTACTCTTTGTTCAGTCAGCTAGCTGAAGACTAGTTGACTAGTTAACTCAACTAGGTGGCAGATCACTCCCATAACTTCCTAAGAGACTGGAATAGGTGGAAGTTTACTCCCGTAACTGTTGGTGTGTGTCCAAATCACTCTATACCACCACTATGGCTCATTAGTTACTCATGTATCCTATATATATTGTAAATTATTCACTCTTTGAGTGTGGAAAATGGTTAATGAGAATTCTTTCTATTTTTTCTCTCCTTATTCTTTCTCCAATTCTCTCTGCAAATGTGTGTATTATTGTTTACCTAGATCTATTATGTGCAAGTTCAACACATTTACATTACGACGCGGTCCCAACAGTCTAATGGTGATATTTCTGATCATAATTGTTGTTCTAACCATTCAAGAACGTCAATCTAACGATTATAATGCCTCTAATGGTCATATAGCTCTGCCATGGCAAAGTTCCAATCTGAGTTGCACTGATATTTCGATGAAGTTCAAATTCTGGAGACCTTCCTTCTGTGAAGTCTTCTCTGGAACTTTTTGTAATTTCTCCAACTTTTCTTTCTTCTTGCTGAGCTTTCTAGCCTTCTTCCCTATGATCTATGTTTCAGTATTCCTCTTTCTATTCTGATTCTTATCTCCTCTTGGCATAGTAACTTCACATTGTTGATGGTATTTACTAGGGTTCAAAGGAAATACTTCTTCTTTGTCTGGGGTAGGTGCTCTATTATCTTGTACATACAGGTGTTTCAAGTCTTCTTGTGTTCCTTCAACTTCGTTATCCAAGTTTCTGGTTTTGAATAGCTTCGACCTGTTCTTCGATCAAGTGTGATATCCTCCTAGTCATGAAATCTTTTAATTCTTTCATTTTCTGTTCTAGAGCTTCCTCTTCTTTTCTTCGGGTCTGATCTTTCTCAATCTAGGTTTTTCCTAGTAACATAGAAAATGGGGTGTTGTTCTCAAAAAATTTAACAACCTCAAATTCCTCCTCTGTCGAAGTTCCATGAGCACTTATAGAGGTTTGGGTAAGTCTTCCACATAGCTTTATCAACTTTCCTCTAAATAATGCTATTCCTCCCAATGAAGGAATCATACCAGGATTTCCTAAAATTTCCCAGGTTCTTTTGGTCATGATATTTACATGTGTCTCCTCAGCCTGAACAAAGTCTATGTCGAAGTCTCCTATTCTTGTTTCTATGCATTCTTTTTCTTTGAAGATCTCTGATAAGTTGATATCTTTGTGATCATTTGGGGTTTCTTTCATTCATAGTAATATAGTCTCTGATTCTTTCTGGGGTTCTTCCATAATCCTAGTCTCTTGGCCTTTCTCATCGTCTTCTTGTTCCATACTCATCCTTTCAAGCTTAGCAATCATTCTGGGGCAATCCAAAACTTCATGGTCCATAGATTTACAATAAAGACAACTAGGTCTTCTACCAAGGCATTCCTTAGCAAGATGTCTTGGTCTTCTGCAACTATAAAAAAGAGTTAATTCTCTCTTTCTCTTAAATGATACCCAACCTTTCTTGTACTGTGCACTAGGATCATAGTAGCTATCCTGTAAAAAATTCTTCCTAGGATCCTGCATCCATTTGTTAGTCCAAACATTCTTTCTATGCATAGGAATAACATATCTTTCATTATTTCTATCAGATCTACTCATATCAAACCTTCTTTCATCTAGGTGTGCTCTAATTTTCAGACTAAGACAAAATTTATCAAACATACCTAGATCCATACTTTTGAAACAAAATTTTCCGCTTATCTTACCTTTAACAAGGCACAAATCTTTCATATCTTACCTCTTTAATAAAAAAAATTCACTTTACCTTTATCAGAGCACAAAGATTTCAGATCTTACCTCTTTTATTCAGATCTTCCTCCTCTCTTAGTACAGAGCTTTGTAAGTCAAGTAGAGTATTGCACACTAAATAAACATATCTACACATAGAGATTTCTTTCTTTTACTCAGTTCCCAACAATCACAGTTTCAGGTCCCGACAAGGGTACCATTTGTTGGCACAGGGGAAGACCCAAGGTTCAATGCTACGACAATGCACCAAAAAAACCCTAACTACCGGCCCTTTCGGCAACACCTGTGAAGCAGATGAAGTCTCACCCGAGGTAGAGGCAGGGGTGGTTGCAGGACTCAGATGTCTGAAACCTAGCTGGGACACAGATATGTGATTACAACACCTTAGCAGATCACTTACCAGTTATCATTCATTATTATTTAGTCTTGTTTTCAGTGTAGATAAACCCTAATTATAGAGAAACACAGTACTCGAATAGATCCAACACATTCAATCACTAAGCACATCAACATATATCAGATCTAGCATCTTATTCACATCATTAGGCACTAAGCTATCATATTCATCTAAGCACACATCATTACACTAAGCGTTAATCATATGAACAATAAAACAACCATAATTCACAAAGAAACCACAACACAGGATATACGTGGTTCACCCCCAGCCTGGGGCTATGTCCACCAACTCTTCTTCTCTTTATTGTCTTTTGTCAATCATCAACATGCACAGAGGCACAAGATCCTACTTCACATAGGATAGGAGATCTGCGGGCACTCCGCCAGATCCTCCTTCCCCGATATAGGTTACAGTACAAATCCCTACACAAGATTATTACATCCACTTGTACATAGATCTACAAGTGTTCAACACAACATGCACAAAGCATTTACAACTATCACTTGCACTTAGCACAATATCACACAGATGCCTCCTGCATATGCACATGAATATCTCCTTACATCATCTAGAAATCTATTTATACATTAAAAAATAGCCTATACATGGGTAAACCCATGGGACAACATCCCCATACCCATTACATAAGCCCAAAACCCAAAAATCCCTAAATAAGGGGCCGAGATCCCAAGATATCCGCTTCGACTTGAGCTCTGCCTTCGATAGCGTGTCGAAGTCCCAAAATAGGTCAAACCTGACCAAGGATCTCCAAAACTTGGTCAAGGGCCAAAAAAATGTATTTCACGTTCATTTTTATTTTTCAGTTGAGTCAAAAAGTAGAGGTGAGGGAGATAGCTTTGCAAACATTTCAAAAAAATTACTTTTTAAGTCATTCAAAAAGTAGAGAGACCGGTGAGATCGATTTGGAAACTTTTCAAAAAAGTTACTTTTTAAGTCAGTGCTTCTTTATGAATAACATGACAAATATCACTAGCAAGAGAAATTGGATCGACTCCACCGAACACTACCTGAAGACATAGAGAAGAGCCTTAGAATTAGTTATGACTCGCTCAATATAGAGGAACGAGAAATATTCTTAGATATTTCTTGTTTTTTCATAGGAGAAGACAAAGATACAACAATAAGTATATGGGATTTGGTGAGGGTTCAAAATTTATAGAACAAGTGTCTCTTGGAGGTGGACGATGAAAATAAAATAGGAATACATAATCATTTGAAAGACTTCGGAAGAAATGTTGCGCAGGAAATATTAATGCCACAACGTCTTTGGCGTTCTACTACATCTGACATAGATGTTTTTCTGAAGAAATCATCATATGTAAGTGCTTCAATCAGTAACATTTGTCTTCTATTCAATTTAAGGTTTGTTAATGAAAAAATGCAAAAATATGATAAATGCATACTTTTCATAAATAAGCAGGTAAGAACTGGAGTTTGCAGAATTACTACAGTTCCTCACATTAGAGACATTGACAAATACAGTTAGTTGATATATCTATCTTCATTATTTTGGTTAGAAATGTCATGGTACAAAATATGGAGGCATGAGGTCTTCCTAAACCATAAGCATCAACTCGTCAATAATGATGGTTTTCTTGGGACGAGGAATTTGCAATTCGTGGCAGCCAAAGATGCTCATTTAAGAGAAATATTAAGTAGGGTGCCTTCACCTCTCTTATGGATCTACTGGTATAAGTGTCCATACTATTATCTTCCTTCTTGGGTTCCCATGAAGAATTTAAGAGTTTTAGATATGGCCGGGGACAAAATGAGAATGTTGTGGCGACATGAGTCTGAGGTAGATAGATATTCTTCCTTTAATTTAATTTCATTTTATAGAAGGGAATGTATTTCTTTATAAGAATTAACATTGCAGGTGCCACTCTAGTTGCGAGAGATAAATGTATCCTCTCCCCTTTCACACATTCCAAAGTCCATAGGTCATCTGAAACACCTTCAAAATATTTTCATGGATGGTCTTAATGCAGTCTTCAAAACTCTACCAGAAGAATTTCATCATATGCGCTCCCTGAAATACTTGGAATTAAGATGTTGTAGCAGAATGATGTCGTTAGCAGATTCTTTCAGAAATTTAACTTGATTGAAACATATCTATTTGTATGATGCTAACAATTTGCAAATGCTTCCAAATTAATTTTGGAATTTAAAGAATGTGAAGAAATTGTTTCTCCACAACTGCCCTCAATTGAAATTTTCCAGATTCTATAGGGATGATGACCCAAATGAAAGAGCTGAGATTATGTAATGTTGGGATACAATCTTTACCCCAAGATCTTAAGGAGATAAAAAATATCGATATGTTAGTAGTGATGTGTTGTAATTCATTGATTCACTTGAGTAAATTGGACCACCTTCAACTTTCCAAAATCAGAATCCTTTATTGTGAAGATCTGGTGGAGATTAGGACATTGTGAACAACACTTACAATACTGAATTTGAATTTTTGTTGTGGATTGAGGAAAAAAGGAGGGCTTTCTGGTTTGACAAAACTTCAACGTTTGAACTTTAGTAATTGTTTGAAGTTGGAGGAGTTGTCGAGTCTTTAGAGGTTGATGTATTTGGAGGTGATTAATGCCTTTATATGTGAGAAGTTCAACAACATACGAGGATTGGAGTAGCTAACAAATCTATGAATTCTAGATATTGGTGCATCCTCTCAGAGAACGGAGCTACCAAGTGAGGATTTGGGGGAAAGATTGGGCTTAGAGGTAGTTTTAGTTGCTGGTGTCATAGTCTTCTTCATAGGATTATTTGCAGGGACTTTCTTGACTCTCTCTGCCAGCTTGAAAGAATCCTTCACCTTAGTAAGCTTGTCAACCAAGATGAGCTTCTTGATATGCACAACAATCATCTCCTTGTAGTTAGGGGGAAAAACCACCTTATGCTTCTCCTCCATGTATTTAGCGATGGTCTTGGGACTTGAACCTCCCTTCTTCTTCAGAGAAAAGACCACCTCTCTGATCATATGAAAAAGCCATAATCAACAAGTTATATAACAAGATCTGCCATAACAAGCCATGCTCTAGTAGAATCAGAGACTAGAAGCAAAGAAATGTAACACTAAATTAAATCATTTAACCAGCTATACCTAAAAGTATGGAGGATGAGCAGGGGGCTTCTTTTCCTTGGGATCCATTGCCTTCTTTGCGGCATTGGGATAGTCAGCCTTTGTTTCAGTAGCGGCCACAATAACTTACTCAACAGTGAGAGTAACAACTTCCTCGGGAGCATTCTCTGTATCTGTAGATCTAAGAGGAACTATAAGGGCGGTGGTGCAATAGGTTGTGGAGGAAAGAGGTTGGAACTATCCGGTTGCAAACAAACACATTTAACATTTGATGATATGTTGTAAATATATGCACGTGGCACTTATCCCCTTAAAGAACGACTTCGACGTAATAATAATCAATATCATGTTATTATTTTAATTATTTGTTATCTTTAAAAAAAAAAAGTTGTAAACTTCTTATTAAAAAATTATTATTAAAAATTATTTTTAAAATTTATTTACTTTTGTTAAATGAATTTTTTTTCTACCATTTCTTTTATCTTGAGCGATACTCCTTACAAAGTTGATGGTCATCCACCCATTGAAAAGTGATGGTTGAGAGAGAACCATTATGATTTACGTGGTATTTTTCTCTGAATTTCAGAGTTCGTGTTGACCTACTGTTAAGAACCAAATGCTGAATACAAAAGCACCACAATAGATATAGAAGAACAATATGAAAAATATCCTTTATTATAACAAAACCCTTGAGGTAGGGCAACACCATACAATGCATCCTATTATGGAAGGCATCCTCTCTTGTTCACTTGCCTCTTCGAGGGGGCTTCCTCCTAATGAGCTTCAGCTCCAAACACAATACTTCTCTTCATGTCTCATTACATTACTTGAACCCCTTTATATAGTGC